>VDFB02104218.1:33042-179969 GCA_007258455.2 Sequoia sempervirens | reverse complement strand
TTTTGCATCTTGTGCAGTTAATACCCCCAGTACCAATCCCACATAAGAACCTCGACCAAGATAGGGTGACATTATTATTTGGCCCATGGGGGGTGGCAACACTGGAGTAATGTTGTGAGTGATGAGCGGCAAAGTAAAATGAGTGCACCACAAAGGTCCATGACGGTGAGCAAAAGAATTCTAGTGCCCGTAATGGAGGACAAACATCTCCCATCATGATTAACCTGTAGTGTAACTACCATGCAAGTGTGAAATAAGGAGCGATCAAAGAATCGGATGTGGGAATAAATATGCGGATTTCTCTTTAGTGATGACCACTATTTTTTTGTCATCCCTTAACTGCACTGCCTAGATGACCTCCGTGTCAACACTCTCACAAAAACTTGCATGGGGAGCCCACCATTACTCTTACTGCATGCTCACATGGTATGGGCTCTCATCATGTAGGTTTTTCCATCACTGGGGCTGCTCGTTGAATGATATCTTCCTCGCCATCTCTTCCCACAATGGACGATTGGCATTAGTGGCCTACATTAACAATCCTCCCTATAGTCTTTAGGAGTGCACAACAACACGAGGAATAGGTTGAGGTAGGTACAGCAAAATGATTAAGTCTAAAAGCAAGGTGATAAAATAATGATATAAAATGTTATGCATGCTATGTGAATTGAAAAGAACAATAGAGTTTTTGATAGCATGATCGACTGGTTAACACAAGAAGCTTGTGTGGTCATGGGTAATGGTAGAAGATGGAGAGTTCAACCAATGTGGGCTGGAGATCATTGTGTGAGATTCATTGTTTGGGGCAGACTGACAATATTTCACCATTTCCAAACAACATCCTCTTCGCAATCCCCACAGTGGTAGCCCTGATGTCCTCCTCCTCTATAGAACCCACGGTTCTTGTGTTCATCCCTTTAAAAAATAATGGAGTCAGCATGGTTGTAAATTAATAAAGAGTTATGGGGGTGAACTAAGGTTCTCAAGCAATCAAGGATTATATCAAAATGGCAAGCATAACAATAATAGCCCATCTTGTGAATGTGGGGTTGAGACATTGCACATCGAATTACAAAATATTCAGAAGCCAACCTAAGTAATGGTGCTAGTATTGTATGTGGTGCCTAGTTGTGGGTAAAGGAAGAACATATCATTTCAATGGGGAATTTTCTAGAGAAAATGATCATGGCAGACATGCAAAATCTCGAGGACGTAGGGGGAGGAAGTCTAAATAAAGTTGAAACATTGATTCGGTGCTTTGAGACATGAAGTGCCTTTTAGCACTATTTTTTCTTATCATTGGTTGCATAGGAGATATACAGTGAAAATTCTATTCAAATTATAATTAAGCAGCTAAATAAAATAAACAATATATGATCATAGGGATACTAAATGATTAAGATTCAAAGTTTATGTCATTATTTGCATGATCCCGATTTAATCTACTATCTTGTGTAGGGCTTAGTTTACAATGATCATTGGAGGAGCTTGCTACAAGAAGAAATTATACATGGTGGCCGGTCCATGGGTACGGTTCTATGTGAGTGAACTAGGTCCAACTGATCAAAAGGACTGGCAAACAGATGGTAGCATGTCAAAGAAGGACTAATCAATGAAAGGAAGTTTGATGGTTGTCCAAGGAATTAGGGGAAAGGAGGGGGTTGTTTCATCTCCTATCAAATGATCACAATCATTTTAAGGTTGTCCTACAAGACCAGGAAATAGCTAATTCATTCTACAATGATGCAAATCTACAAAAAAGGTGTGTATGGTTTGTTAAGGAAGTGCTACTAATCCATTAGGGGGAAAAAGGGAAATCAGCAAGAGGACAAAACTGCTACAACACCTGGGCACAAGAAGACAAAATAAGAATGAGACAAAGATGAATTTTAAATTGTTGAATATTGAGGGGTAGGTGAAACCCTAATGTAATAAAATCTGAGCCACACAATGTAATACAATCCTAGTCATTAATTTAGGCTTTGGAAAACTATAAATAGGGGCTTGTCCCTCATTTGTAAATGGTTGGAAAACTGGTGTAAATACATTTTGCAACAATTGAAAATGACATTGCATGATCTATGTGTGTTCCTTTTGAGTTTCCTCATTATGTGTGCATTGTTTTACTTCCCTTTTATCTTAGTTGTTAGTTTCTTGAATTGAAGTGGTGATGGTGATTTTTGTTTCAGTATTTGATGAATTTCTAGCTCATTCTTTTTGTGGTTCATTGATGATGAATCACTTTGCAAAGCTAGTCTGAGCTTCCTTGCTTTATTGCTGCAACTTAATTCAATTGCATGTGCATGGTGTGTGCATGTAATCCAAAAATCTGTAGTCCTTAGAAGATTACACTGGTTTTGTGTAACTGTACAATCCTCTTGGCCAAGAAAAACCCAATTTAGGCCGTTTGTCTACTGTACCAACCTCCATGATCACTGTTCATTTGTAGTTTTAGGTCTAGGAACTTCCTCTCTTCCCTGCCCTTTTTTCCTTTTTAAAAAAATAAGTAACCTATGCTAAGGTTCATTACACATTGTAAAGCCAAATCTTAAATTAAAATAGGAGTTTATGATTTTTGTTCGAACCTACATAAAACTACACTCTAACTTCTATTTTAGAAACTTCATTTCATGATTCATCTCGTGTCTAGCCAAATATGTAAGTCTACCCTATGATTACTAGCAAAATCACATCAAACATCAACTGAGAAATTCCATGCATGTCATGACCTGACATTAGGGACCTTGGGATAATGTTTTGCAATCTAATTGTGGAAGATTGTCTTTCAAGAGAGGTAGTGCACCTACGCACTTCCTATGTTGAGAAGTGCATAAAAAACATGTTGAATCAACAAATATCTAGATCAATGGTCAAAATGAGTTGAGAGTATTTAGACACGAGGAAATTGTGCAAAGTTGATTGCACAATTAGGGTGATTGAATAATAGATTGGCTAGTTAGGATTTTGATTTCTTAGTTAGCAATTGATTGGTCAGTTAGGGTTTAGTTAGAAATTAGATGGTTGAGTTAGCAAAATTAGATTTCTTTGTTAGCAAAATAGTTTTCTTAGTTAGAAATCCATGATTTTCTCAATCAAGAAGTGGGTGAGGAATATTTATTTATTTAATTATTTAATACCTTTTTTATTTTATTTTGATTTTTGATAATTTTAGTAGTTTGATTTAATTATTCAAATTTTGGAGGGAAAGTATGATAATTAAATTATTATGATTTAATAATTCAATTAATTTTGAGGAATAAGGTGAATTAGTGACATAATCAAATAATCGATGTCATTTGACTAATTAGGATGAAATGAGATAAGATTAGGACTTTATTAAAGGAAATGTAATTTATTTAATTGCTCAAAATAATGGAATGTGAATTAGTCAAATAACATTGTATTATTTGATAGAGTACTAGAATTAGGGTTTTCAAGACTCTATTAAATAAAATGGTATCTATTTAATTTTTCAAGAAATGATGAAAAAGTGAATTAATTAAATAATATTGTATTATTCAATTAATAGAGGAAAACACGGTTTTGGATGTCGTTTGATGTCATTTGATGTGTTGTGAGATGTTATGGGATGATTTTGATTGTGAGATGTTTCAAAGATGTTTTGGGATGTTTGAGGTTGATTTAGAGTTGTTCTGAGACATTCTGAGTTGACTCAAAGTTGTTCTGAGATGTTTCAAAGTCATTCTGAAATGTTTTGAGTTAATTTAGAGTTGTTCTAAGTTGATTTAGAGTCATTCCAAGACATTACGTGTTGATTCAAAGTTGTTTCGAGTCATTTCAAAGTCATTCTGAGATGTTCTGAGTTGATTTGGAGTCATTTTGATTTGATTCAGAGTTGTTCCTAGTCATTTAAGAGTCATTCTGAGACTTTCTAAGTTGATTAAGAGTAATTTCGGGTTGATTCTATGTTGTTTTGAGACATTTTGAATTTGTGATAAGTGTTAAGTCAATTTTACATGTTTACACTCCTATACAAATCTAATTAATTTAATTGGGTTAATTCACCCCCTTCCATGCTAGTGTTTTCTCTCATTAAATTAAATAAATTAAATTATTTAATTTAATCCTTAAATCTCCTTATTTAGTTAGATAACCCTAAGTTATTTAATTAAATATCATTCACCTTTCCCCCTTTTCATTAAATCACTTTATTTAATGAAAATCATTTAATTTCCCTAATTGCATAATCAACATTGTTTTAATTATCAATTACTAATAAATCTAACCCCCACTTGCAAGGAAATATTCATCCTTTGTACATTCCTCTAAAAGGAATATTCCCATGGAATATTCCTTCCCCTTTTTTGCACAATTATACTTTGTTTCAAATTTGTTAAATGTTTATTTTCTCCACCCATGAGAATATTCCTAATAATATTCTCTTTCCTCACTCATTTGAAGAAGTGGAATATTCCTTTTCTAACAAACTTACTTGACTTCTTGTGCAAGTTAAAAGTGTTTTTTTTGGACAAAGGTGAACCCTTGATTAAATCTCATCATTAATTCTCATCCCTTGATGAGAATCCATGATCCATGCTTCCAACTTCATCCTTGACCATTGAATAGCTTTTTCAATCTCAACCCTCCATTTCTCATTTGCTTTCCTATAAATAGGTCACTATTTGGAGACAAATGGATCCATATTTTAACATAAAAATTATGTCAACATTAAAATCACTCACACTCACACTCATATTTAACACATATTTAGTATCTTTTTAATTTAATTACTTGCATAATAGCTTAGCTTCCATTAATGGCTTCCATGGTAACTTAGATGCATACAGTTAGATTATTTGTTAATTAGAGTTTTAATATTTTTATCTTATAATCCATTTAGATTAGCTTTGCATTTTTAAATCTTAATCATTTTAGCATAAATCATGATTAAATAGCTTGCATCATGTTAATATAGTTTTACAATCATGTTTCATCACACATCTCACAATGGTTTCACTGATTTGTTTCAATAAAACCTGTTGAGACAAGCTCATTTATCTAGAAGGATTGGGAAAGGGTCGTTGTTCCACATAAACATGACACCACTCCCATAATAGGATAAGTTTCAAATGGATTAGAGTAGGTATTTTGAAGCTTTCATATTTTAGCATGTTAGTTTTGATGGATGCTTAGTTTAATTTTCATTTTATTGATCTTGTTGAGATTGACATTAGTGGCTTAATTATGCTTCAATTCTTCATGGATTAAGCATAATCAACCCATACTAATCCATTGGTCACATATATAATACTAATTCACCCCCCTCTTATTATTCTAGGTGTTCAACAACTGGTATGAGAGCTAGTTCCCTTTGAAAAGCCTAACAACTTGAGGAAGATCTTGGAGTTTCAACACATGGTTGACAAAAGGAGTCTTATTCCTCTAGAATAAATTTATACAATTGAATACATAGAAGATGACTTCATGTTTAAAAAATAATAACTTAAATCTTCTCTTGAATATCTTGACAAAGTTGAAGGTGAAAAAAAAAGTCTGAAGGAAAGCCTAGAGGAAGCAAATGAACGTATCAAATAGTTGATAGAGCAAGAAGTTCAGAGAAATACATAGAGAAGTGAACAAACAATTGAAGAAGGCTAGTGAAGATATCACTGACCAAAAGTTCAAATGGAAGAAAAGAAGAGAATTTGAGGATTGTCTAAATGAAACTTTACAAAGAAATTCTAATGAATGCATAAAACTTGAACAAGAAGTTGTAATTCTAAGATTAGATCTGGAAAATCAAGAGCTCATGAGGACAAATTCAAATCAAGTACTACTATTCTTGATGAACTAATTGTAGGACAAAAACCTTCTAAAGATAAAGATAGTTTGGGACTTGAAGAAGGAGAAAGATCAAAGGCCAATTAGATCCTTAACATGGCTAACAATCAAAATAAGACTCAAGGAAATGGAAACACAATCAAGAATCAAAGAAGAAATGCTAGAAGACCTCCTATCATACAACCTAATGCACAAAGGTACCCATGTTTTAATGGTATTTTCTTTTCATGAAATAAATTATAATGCTTTAAAATATAGTAGAATGAATCAAAATGTTGGATCCTTTTCTAGACAATGCTTTGCATGCAAGAAGTTTGGATATAGAGTTGTTGGGAGTAGAAGTCAGATAATAAATAGATTTAATACTGGTAGAATGTTTCAATCTTTTAATGGTTACTGTTATACAGGCAATATATTTGGACATAAGGATAACTAGTGTAGATCAATATTGAATAGAGGTTAGTTTGGTCAGAAAAATGTTGTATTCTACAATTGCAACAAATATGGAAAAATTTCAAGATTTTACACAAGAATGGAAGGAAGACTAATCTAAAATAGAGGAATGGACCTGCAAAGAATGTTGATCCTATGGAAGCAAAGAAGGAAATGGAGAATATTTGGAGAAAGAAAGAGGAACCTAAGAACAAAGATGAATCAAATGAATCTATACCTCCCTCTAATGCATATAATATTCTTGGAAATTGAACCTAGGCATAGGCTTAGGGGGAGCAATAATAGAAAAATCTAAAAAAGCCTCAAAATATGAGGTGTCAAGGAGTGACATGAAGATATATGGTGTAAGATGACAAGCTTAAACTTCTAGAAAAGAAACCAGTAGAAAATGTACAAATGTGAAGAAATGTGGAACATTTTAGGGCTTACAGTGTATCCATGAAATATTTACCACCTTTTTGGAACTTTAAGCAATTAATGCAAATTTAGGGAAAATCAAAAAGGCATAAAGTTTTTTTTAAGTCGATTCTAATTAATTTTTAATATTTTGAGAAAAGAAGAGTGAACTGAAAGAGTGTTGAAGGAAATTCAAAGCAATTTGGTGTAGAACATTAAAGCCCTAGATCCTATTGAGTGTGTAAAAGGTGTTTATTGCTATCTGTGCATTTTGGGTTTGGAATATAAGTGAATTTATAAGCATTTAAGATCAAATTGAAGATATAATGGCTATATTGACTGTAGTCAACATCACTGAAATATGTAGACCAAAGTTTAAGAGGTATTTGTGGAAAGTCTTTGAAAATGACCTTGGAGGTGCTTTTTCAAAGATTCCTTCTAGGGTTTTACCCATTGAGGACACAAGGGTTTACATTCATGGAAAATTGGATGAATATGATCACCAAAAAATCAAGGATCTATGGACTAAGGAGTTGACTAGAAATGATTTCATGATAAAACCAGAATATGCTAACCTAGTATGGAAGAAATTGGATATTTGGAACTGATTTCCTAACTACAGTAGCAATTTTGATGCAGAGTATGTGAGGATTACATTGAGTAGAATGCATGATAAATTTATATGGAAAAACATACCCAAAGGTGTAACTAGATTATGTGATATTGGACCTGTACCAGTACTAAAGTCTGTGAAGAATGAAGTAGTTATGGATTTGACTAATGCTACATTTGATAGAAGAGCACTAACTAAAAATCCTATCACTAACCCTACAGTAAAGTATGCATCAATTATGATATGTCACAAAATTTATTTCATAAACAGGGTCAATTTTGTGTCTACAACTACAATCTATGTTGCTTATGATATTGCGGTAAATGGCAAGGACTACGACCTATGCGAGTTGCTATAGAATTTTTTTTGGAAATCTAAAAAGAACCAGGAAGAAGAAATATGCATTTAAGTTTGGAACCCTAATTTTTTTTGTTGTTTTACTTTTCAAGGGAGCTAACCAAAACAAGAGACATTGTTTGGGATAGAAGAAGACTAGTGGGCCATCAATTTTTTGACTATATGCACAACATTTGTGATTAAAAGAATCAAGATAATGCATTGGTTGCATTCTTTGCAGTATTCCAAAAAAAAATGAATGATAGAGAGAGGATTCCTTGGAATCTTGTAGAGAAGTATGCAAATGAAATAAATTTTCTTATAGCTATAGATTAATTCATAATAGAGGTTATTGAACCTAGGAAAATATGGATTGAGCCTCTTAGTTATGATGTTTCAATTGAATATTCTAAAGGATACATTGAATTGTTGCTAAGGAGTCCAAACGATCCCTCCTTGCTAAGACATGGGACATATGAGAAAAAATAAAATGAGGTACACTTGGAACCTTTAGCACTTGCAAGAAAAAAAGAGTAACTAAACAAGTAAATGAATACTTTGGGTTGCATGGTCTTTCAAAGGAAGAAGTAGATAGGTTAAGAGAAATTGCAACAAAAAGGGATGCCAAAGCAGTTGGTGAGTCCTCTAAACCATGAAGATATGGAAGAACAACTTCCACCCCTACCTCTGCATTTCCAAAACCATCTAGTATTGTTACCATCAAATGAAAGAAAGTGGATCCCACTATTCCGTTAATAGAAGATGCAACTATACCCTCCAGACCCAACACCTAGACCACAAAAAGAAAGACTGTGCCTCTAGTAGTACCCCCTT
Source organism: Sequoia sempervirens (assembly GCA_007258455.2). Lineage (NCBI taxonomy): Eukaryota > Viridiplantae > Streptophyta > Pinopsida > Cupressales > Cupressaceae > Sequoia > Sequoia sempervirens. Next base: position 171,535 of record VDFB02104218.1, on the reverse strand, counting down.
GTTACCTCTGGAAGGGGGAAGCAAAAAAATGCATTTCAAGGAAAGAATCTGATTTTTTTTTAGAAGAAGAGATCAAGCTTGGATTGGAAGAAGAACAAAAACTCGCCAGAAAAAGGAGTAGTGCCACTACAAGTGGTGAAGGTGCATCTCAAGAAGCAAGCACGAGAGCAAAGAAACCCAATAATGATATCATGGAAACTTCTGAAGAAGAGGAGATATAATTGGAAAAGGAGGATTTTACAATACATGTTCACAAGAAGCTAGAAAAGAAGAAGGAAAAGAAATTAAAAGAATGCTCTCGAGAATAGAAGAAAGGAAAGAAAAAAAATCCTCTGATGAGAACTCATACCCCAATGGAGTTATACTTTTTGGTTAGCAATATGTTAGAACATGAAAATTTTTTGGAAGGGAATGAAAATTTGTATGAAGAAGTAAATGAAGATGATAAGAAAACCATCATTGAATCTAGATGAAGTACATTATTATTTTAGAGGCTAATATAAATAATATTCAAGATAAAGTTCCTATATTTGTGTGGAATGCCTTGATGGGAAGAATACATGAAGCAATTAAAGAGGAAGATAAGATGAAATTAGATCCTCCTTATTATAAAATGACAGGGCCGCATTGATAGAAGTATATACAAAGTAATTCAAGCTGAACCAAAGGGTTACCATACTCATGGGAAGAGAAAAGGGCCAAGCAGAAAAGCTAAAAAGAGATCTAGTAAATATAGTTAGAGACATAGTAAAGAAATTTGGGATGATTACAACTTCATCATTTGGAACAACTCAAGAAAAGGAGCATGATAGTGCAAAGGGTATTGATGTAGAGTAAAATATTCCTTTGGATACCAATTTACATGTTTCTAAAGAAGTCTTAGAAGAAGAAAGTATAGATAATCACATTGCAAATTAAAATCCTTTATTTGATATAAGGAATGTCATGTCATCTCCTCCACCAATTAGAGAAAAAAATGCTTCCCTAGAGACTACAACTCCTTTGAAAGACACTGACAAGACCACTAGTGTTGATAAAAGTCGTAATGTAGGAAGAAAAAAAGAAAAAGGAAAAATAAAAGAATGATGATAATGCTAGAAAAGAAAATGAAGACAATAATCAAAATAATCAAAATCGAGAAGAAGGAAAATGAGAAAGGGAAGAGAACAATAACAAAAATGATGAGGAGAAGGAGGATGAAGGAAAGGATAAAAACCCCTCTAGAAAAGAAGAAGAAGAAGAAGACAAAGAAGAGAATAAAGAAGAAATTGTTCAAGTTGAAAGGAATGAAGAAGAATCCCAAAAGACTATGGAGCCATCAAAGTCATCTAGAGAATATTCTAGTAATGCACTCAAGGGTCTTCTAACACAACAAATAAGGATTCAACTCACTATATGACCCTAGTTTCTACAACTCTCGATGTACCAAGGTAGTGTGGATCTTGAAAAGATCTCACCAGTTCAAAGATTGCAGCTCGGAGACGTCTTCCATGCCTCAGGAAGAAAAAAAATCATAGACTCATCAAAAGGGGATATAGTTGATTAATGAAGACATCAAGTCTCTAGAGGATGCTGCCCTTAGTGTCATAGTTGATAACTCTTTGAATCTTGTTGAGAACTTAAAGTTTTTGGTTGATTCACTTAGGGAATATACCTCTAGTCTAAAGGAGTAGACTGAAAAATAATTTGATTCAAGGTTTTCTAAAAGGAAATTACTTGAGCTAAAAGACAGATGTGAAACTACACATAGCAAGGTGATGGAATTTCTGAAAGATGTATGGGTGAGTGCAAGATCATAGGGGTCCAAAAAGTGACCATATGATAAAAAAAATGGTTGACAACTTTGTTTTATCCAATTTTGATGAAATACAAAGGGTTTATTGAGAAAATTGCTAGCTTTCCACCAATATAAGATATGCCTTATTTTGAATTTAATAGATAATTATTATTGATTTTTTAAATGTATATTATGAAAAAATTCCTAATTAATAGTTTGATTGAAAAATATAAATAATTCTCAAATGATTTCATATTTTTTGAATCCAAAATATGTGCACATTCTATGCTTCCCATTCTATAGGATTAAAAAATAGAAGGGTATGTGCAGGATCATCATGGAAAAAATAGGCCCTTAAGTAGCAAAAAATTCAAAAAAATCAGAGTTAGGAAACTTGACATCAAAATTTGAATAAGTTATCTATATTATTTAAAAAATATGTAAGAATATATTCTATATAAAATTGAATGTAGTTTCTAAAATACTAGGTTTGTTTAAAAAAATAATAATCTATTTGGTGAAAATTTAAATTTCAATGTAGTGGTACTTAAATTTCGGAAAAATAAGTGTTGATCCTCCACCCATAACCACAATAAAATGATAATATTTTTTATAAGATTTTAGATATAAGTAGAGGACTCATGCCCCAATGTGATGCATATTATTTTGTAATTTTTTCCAAGTAAATAATTAATTATGATTTTTTATTACAACTTTTTAAAAATATAAAAAAATCGTATGTCCAATTACCTTAACTTGGTAATAAATTCATGAAATTCATTTTTTCTTTTTTTAATCCTATAGTATGCATAGAATGTGGCATGTTTTGATTCAAAATGTGATACCATTTGAAAGCTATAGATGTTTTTCAATCGACTATCAATCAAGACTTTAGTCATAATTTGAATAGAAAATGAATAATAATTACTTATTAAATTCAAAGTAAAGCATAATTTATATTGGTGGAAAGTGAGAATCTCCTTTAAAAACCCTTTTCGTTTCATCAATTTTGGGTAAAAAATAGTCATCAGCCACATACCCATCATATTGCCACTTTTTGGCCCATCATGATCCTACACATACCCAAAAATTGAATTTCATAAATTTTTGACCAATTTATGGTGGTTAGACAAACAAGTTTTAATATTTTTAAAAAGTTCTAATAAAAATTCATAACTAATATTTACTTACAAAGTTGGTATTGGCATGGTGTGATGGTTTAAAGGTGGCATTGTTGTTCTTTCCACAAAGGTTCAAACCCCATTGGGGTGGTATTGTTAAATGGTTGTATTTGGTTCATAGCTCTAGTCAAAAGCGTTTACCCCTTGAATAAAAAAAAAATTACTTACAAAAAAATTACAAAAATAAATGCAACACATCTAGGGATGTGTCCTCTACTTAAATTGAAAGTCTCAAAAAAAAATTATTATTATTTTCTTGTACTTAGCTTGGTAAAAAATACACTTGCTTTTTATTTTTTTCCTAAAAATTTAGTACTACTACATTGAAATTTCAAATTTTCACCAAATAGATTTACTCTTTTTTGAAAAAATGTCTAGTATCTTAGAAAGTACATTCATTTTTTTGCAAATTCTATTCTTACATATTTTTATAATTATGTTAATTACCTATTCAATTTTTATGTAAAGCTTCCTAACTCTATTTTTTTTGAATTTTCATTGCCACTTAAGGGCCTAGTTTGGACCCCCATGATCCTACACTGACCCATACATGAATATGAAGATGAGGCCAAGACCTTTTTCTTATATTGCATGAGGTGGCCAGATGCCACTCAAGGCATTAAGTACTTAATAGACTCCATAGAGACACACATATCTAATGCATCTAGAGCTTATGACTTTGCTCAAGATAAAGGCTACGCCTCTTGGACTACCATCACAGACCTACAAAACAAGTTTTTCACCTTACAAAGGAAGAAAGAAGATGTTAGAAGGAAGTGTGGAAAGCTTGGAGACTTGGTGAAGTGTAAGCATATACAAGTATCAAGTGCTCTTCCTAAAGCTAAAAAACTTGCAAAGATAAAGTAAAACCCGAGTACTTTGGAAGAGGGTGAGGAGAACATAGTAAAGTTGGAATCATTGTACAACTCACTTGCTACAACCAAAAATATTTTGATTGAAGGAAAACATGCATGGTAAGAAATCCTTGAGGAGATCGAAGGTTCCTCCTCCTCTGGGTGAACATATTTCACTTGTATATTATTTCATTATTTTTAGTTTCTTTCAATTTTCCATTGTATATATTGTTAGATTAGTTTTTGGGATAACTCCCTAAGGGGGATTCAAGTTGTTTTAGTTGTTTTCTATTCATATACATCAAATTTAAAGTCTACATGTGTGATATCAACACACCCTTTGTCAGTGATGTCAAAGGGGGAGAATTTTTGAGAATTTTGGAGAATTTTTGGTGTTGGAGAAGTTGGAAAAATAAATAAAAGATGATTTTGAGTAGAAGTTTGAAGATTATTTAAGATCAGATAGAGGGGGAGATCATGCATGCTTGAAGTTTTGGTGATGTATATTTTGAGATTTGGAAATTCATTTGTAGCACATGTTTCCATCAATGAAAATGGGGATATTGTTGAAAGAATGAAGAAGGAACCCTTTGAATGTGTTGTCATTGATGTCGACATTAATTGTTGTTAGTTTTACCTAATCCAGTGAACAAAATGTATATATTTTAATTCAATATTTTTGTCTGAAATTGCTTGTGCAAAAAGATTAGTTCAATAGGTTATAATATGTTATTCTTTACAATTAGTTGCATCTATGATCAAGATTTTAGCTATTTTGGGTAAATAGGTTGAAATTTTCAAATGAAAGAAGTTCGACATTTAGTTTTTGGCTTATACAATGCGATTGGGTAGGTGTAATCTGGTTCACATTTCTCTAGTGTTGAGAATTAGACATAGCAATTTTGGGATATTTCTCACATGTTTCATTACTATAATATATTCCAAATGGAGTGTGCTTATATGAACATATAGATGATTGGTATTGGTTAGATTGACTTAATTTTGTGATTAGATATAATTCTTGGTTGACCTAATACATGTTATGTGTTGTGAAGAATAAGTATCTACTGTAGATGTTAGTAGGACCTATTTTAGGTCCATCCTGACCTAAATGAAGTATTCCACATTTGGTCTGAGCACAAAGATGTTTTGAATAGAGTGTGGACTCAGAAAATCTATTTCAAATTAAAATAGGGCTACATCAAATTAGTATGACCTAATTGATGTATGCAAATGTGATTGAGGATATATGTGAGAATTTTTTTAGTGGTAGAGAGAAGATGACACATAGTATGATGTGTGAGAGATTTGACATTATGGGAACATAAAAATTTATATGTGTGAGATCAAAATAAGAGAAAAAATAGTGTGAATGTTGAGTGATTGCTAAGTAGTGTAGTGTTTCATATTTAGAGCATCAAAGGAATTGAATTCAACACAAGGCACACTTTCTATCAGTTCACATTTTGGTTGTGTAGCCATTTCTATTTTGCATCTATTTTTGAATGTGACCCTTATAAGGATAATCTATCTTGGAAGTGATCTTCTATAGTATCTTATAATCAATTATAGTATATTGTAATCTAATCCTCAACATGGTTTTTCCCTTTTTGGGTTTTACACATAAAATCTTGGTATTAATGTGTTATGTGATCTTGTGATTCTTTTCATTCTTTCATTTATTGTTGTAGTTAGATATACTTTCTTAATTGGATGGTTTGTGATTAGTTGGTTATATAGAATACTGATTCAACCCCCACTCTTAGTATTATAGGTGTTCAAAAATAACCACTTGAGCATTGACATCTTTAAATAAGATCCTGACCATACTATAGAAATTTCTTGGGAACCCAAATACTTCTAGCATTGTCAAGATGAAGGACCATTCCATCCGATCATATGCTTTGTCAAACTCTAATAATAAAATTCCTACATCTTGTTCACTTCTATTATCCCAATCCATGGCTTCCCAACTTGTTATCATATTTTCAAGAATGTATCTTTTCTTTATGAATCTAGACCGAGTTTCATTAATGATCATTGAGAGGATGTCATTTATCCTTTTGGAAAGTAGCTTTCCTAGAATCTTATATGAAATTTTAAGGAAGGGTTATTGGCCTCAAATTACTGATATTACTCGTATCCATAGTTTTAGGGAGAATATTTATGATTCCCCTATTGGTATTTCCACCCAAGGTTCTAGTTTGAAAACCTTCCTCATAAACATCACATAGATCCTTAGTTATCCAATCTATGTTAGCTTTGTAAAATTCCATAGGGAGGCCATCTTCCACAACTTACTTACCAAACTAAACGGATAAAATAGTATTTTGTATCTCATATTTTTTCATGTCCTTCTCAAGTTGGATAGCCATCTCATATGTTATCTTTTATTGGCACAATTCCCCTACAAAGGTTTTGAGCTTGACTACAAGACCTAGAGTGTTCTTTGGCATCATTGATAAGTTTGAATATAACCCTTGGAATACTTTGACAACATCTATTGTCTCATGGACCCATTTTCCATTGTCCTCATTTGGAACAATGTTCTCCAAGGCCATCTTCTTTATTAACAGATTGAAGAAGTATTTAGAACCCCTATCCCCATCATTCTCCTAGTTTATTGTAGCCTTGATTTTATCCCTTTGAGACCTCTCTACCTAAAAGCACCTTAAATTTGTGCTTTCTCATGTTAATATGGATAATTAATTCATCAATTACAATTCCATTTAAAATTTATGCTTTTGTTTCCAATAGGTCATCTTGCAACTCACTTCCCATCTCCTATTATCAATTTCCTTATTCTTCCCTATTTTTTTCTCCAAGGATTGAATGGCCATCACTAACCTATTCTAATATTCAATTGTAAATGACGAGGGTATTATGAAGTTTTATTTGTGAACCTAAGAGTAAGAATGCAATAAAGACAATCCTCCTCCTTAAGAAGCTCAGTGTTTAGTTTAAACAAGATAATTTTTCTTATCTTATTAACTTTTGGGTTGGTTTTTATAATGATTTTAACCTCAATTGTATAATGATTAGACATGATTTTAGGCTCAAACTTGACACAATTCGAGTTGTCTTTTGATTAAAAAAAATACTTCATCATTGACACAAAATTTTTCTAGTGTATAATAGATTCTATTATTTCGCATTTGATTATTGCACCAAGTGAAAAAAATACTTTCTCTCCTTTTTTCCTTCCAAAGGGTCATAAAGCTTGAGATATTTTTTTCATTTGGACCAAAAAAAACTCATTACCTTTCCAAGATCAACTTCAACCTCCTCTAATGATCTAGAGCAATTTAGGTAGGTTGGATTAAATCTATTTCCATATTGAGCAATTATTTCTCTAGATTCATTGGGAGCGTACACAAAACTGAGTCCAAATTTTTAATCCTTGGCTTCAATTATTAGTCAAAGGTATTTATTGCATGGAGAGTAACTTGAATTAACGTGTTTGTTCCACTTTGGGCTAAGGATAATTGCATTTCCCTCTTTCCCTCTATCATGATTGGTGTGGAAATTGTAGGAGGCCTTTAGGTACCATTCCAAATGAAGTTCATATTACATTGCAATTAAAACCCAACAACTTTCACTTCTTGCAATGTTAGGTAGTCTAGGTATTTTATTCATTACATAGAGCCCTTATAAAATATTTCTTATCCAAGGATTTCAAACATCTAATGTTCCAACTTACAAAATTTTTGGCCATTTATTTTGGAGTATTTGTATTTTTCTTATCGTTATACAGTCTATCAAAACATGTGGGTATATTATGTCCCTTCTAGGTTTATTTATGGGCTTTAACACTATTGCTTCTACTCATATTCTTCCTTTTTTTCATCATCTTCTTTTCTTACAAATCTACTTCTATGGTTTAAGGTTCCCTTATCCTCTTTAAAAAGAGGATTACATATGTTCACATCCCAATTTTAGTTTTCTTTGTTCATTTCTAAGGTTAGTCCTTTTGAGCCAAAGCTTTCCCTAGTCTCAAGAGGGTTTTGGGGTAGGGTAGCTTTATCTTTTTTCCTTTTTCTTATATGTTCTTTTATCCTATCTAACACAAGATCTTGAACATTCTTATTTTTATTTTCCATTTTCATTTCACCCCCTTGGATATCATTATTGTCATCTTCTACACCCTTTCCAAGGATTAGATTGAGGTTTTCTTCCATGGGAGGGATAAAATCTTCCAAGTTCTTACTAATACCATCAAAACAGACCATATTTTCTAATATGGGAGATCTTGGAGTTATTTCTAGGTTTTCTCCTCCTAGGTTGAGTTCTATAGAGGTTTAACCCCATGATTTTTTGAGCTAATGTCCATTCCACCTTCGTTTATTGGTCAAACTTTAGTATTTTTATTTCCAATCTCATTTTTTAATGTAGCCATAGAATTAGGGTTTCTTTTATTTTTTTGATAATTCATTTTTTGATGGCCATCCAACTTTAATAAGAAACATGAGTTGAGTGCTCTGAGAGCTTCAAGATAACACTAGATGACCTTAATTCCTACAAAAAATTCAAGAGCATTTGGAATTTGAACACTGATATGGAAGGTGATTAACACTCAGGAATCCAAGTGGGGGATGGAAGATCATGTCTCTTACACCTACAAAGCTTTCCCCATGACTTTGATAATTGGGGAAGAAATGTCCATACCAAATGAGGAACCCCTTTAATATTTAACCATCTAGGAATAGAAACAAAACATAATTTCTTAAAAATATGAGTCTAATGACAATGTGATAGCATTAAATAGAGACTTCCATATAGTCCAATAATCCTTTCCAAGCATTATTTTTGCATATTATTATTTTTAAAAAGATTACAAACAAACCCCTTTGTATCATTCTACAAAAGAAATAATGAACCTTGAGTTTCTCTACCCCAGACATTCAACAACTAGAACTTATCAAAAAGCTTTATTACTGGTAAATTGTTAGCATCTAAACAAGCCAAGAAAATAGTAATATTTTTTAACCTAGCTTCTTCCTTTCAAATTGCTTTCTACATTTCCTCATTAGGGTCAAGCCTAAGGACCTGTGGAAAGATGGGGTCCTTACCTCCTTCTTCAGCTCCTAATGTGACATTTCCCATTAACATGCCTTCTACTCCACCATTTCCTCTAACCCCCACAAATAAATCTTCATTTTTTGATAGTTGTTCTAGTTCCTTCATTGGCAGGATTTTTTTAAGTGTTTTTGGATCTTCATTTTGTTGATTCTCACACTCCTCCTAAGGAAACCCTCTCACCAATAGACTCTAACACATATACAATTAATAAATTTGTATGAGATCACCATAGTGCCTCCAAGATACCTATGAACTACGTAAGAGACACAAGCAAGGAAAAGCTAGGTACAAACCCTAATAGAGATAAGTACCCAAAAAACCTAGACAAAAAGATCATGAAAATAATAATAAGATTCAAAGGGATAAGAGCCATGTATACCATGTACCAATAAAAAACCAAGGTTGCATGAAGTATGAGATATGCAAGGCTTAGGATGGCCACACATGCTAGGTGATGGTTCACCTTCTTGCACAATGCCCAAGATCAACTACATTTTAAAATATATTTAAAAAATAGACTATCAAAATAAATAAAATAAAATAATATTAAAACAAGTTAAAAATAACTCTTCAAAATGAGATAATATTGTGTGCAAGTGAATTATAACCCTAAAAAATGCAAAAAAACAATTGAAATGCAAGGAATAAAACACAAACAAAACACTAAAGATTAGCCTAAGTTAAAAAACCTTAACAAAAACAAGAAAGACCAAATATCTAATTTATGTTGTCAAGATTTGTTGAATGGATGGACCTTTTTAATGTTGATTTTGTGTGCTCCTTTGACAAAATTACTTAAAACTACATGAAAATGATAAAGATTTTGATGGTAGATACAATGGTGGTGATAGTGAATGGATTTGGTGTAATAGGAGGCTTGGAAATGGTTGCAATAATGGAGGTTGAATGCTTGAGTGCAAGAGTTCTTGAATTTTCTTAGTGTGTGATATTCAAAATTAAGAAAATTTTTCACTTTTATGGAAAGGCCTCCAAAAGAATGGAGGGCCAAGATTCATCCTAGGTTATGAGATCTAGGGTCAAGATGTCTTGGGACATCTTAACCCATGAGGTGGTGACATGTGGATGAGGAGGTGGACAAGGGATGATGGAGTGTTGATGAGGCAAAGGCCAAGTGGAAGAATTAAAAATTCATGATTAGGATGTTCATTTGGGATAGGTGGCTAAATCAAATAAATTAGATTATTTATTTAATTTAGAGAAGAAAGGATAAGGTATTTAATAAATTAATTAAATACCTTAGAGTACACTAGGGATAGGATGAATATTAACCAAATGATGAAGTATTTAATTAATATTGCTTATGGATGCAGTATGGAAGAATACAAGGGTGAATTTGACCATATGAGGGTGGTCAAATTTAGGTGTCCACATTTTACACCCTTTCAAAATATTCTTAGAATAACAGTGTTTAGAAGACAAATAAGGTGCAAATGACTTGATAGAAGAAGAAGGATTTAGTAGATGCCCCGATATCACAAGGAAATGGATAAGGAGGTGAAATGAAAAAATGTGATAGAGTATGCCCCCTCGAGAGGGTAGATGGTGAAGAAAAGGAGCCCTAGGTGACTTCTTGATATGAAGAAATGGAGGATACCATGTGGTAGATAATGAAAAACCATGAAGAATGAATTTTGAATGGAGGAAAATAGACACACAGGGTGTAAATGGTAGCCCATGGAAGAATGAAGGAAGAAGGATAAAAAAAAGTTAAATAGAGGTTAAAAATGACCAAAATTAGCAAGGCTAATTAGGGTCAAAATTGGAAAACTATTTTAACATTAGGAAAAAAAAGTAGATTAAAGCAATAACAATGCAATTAAACTCGAATGTAAACTAAGCTAAACAACAAAGAACAAAGGAAAGTTAAAACATAAATATAGAATAGTCTCACCCAATATCTATGTACTTCCATGCATGGCCTTGATTGTCCTTCTCCATTTCACCATTTTATTATAATTTATCTCATATTTCTATGTGAAAGTATAGCCTATGATAGTGATTTAGCAAAATATTGAAGATTAAACAGTTGATTGCTTCCAAAAGTCATAAGATTTCGGGAGGAGTAATAATGATGAAGATAAAGCCAATTTATTAAAAGCAAGGTTTTTGAATGACAGGCTCAGATTAAAAGATAGATAGATGATTTAGATTAGAAGATTTGACATGCATTGAGATTAGTGTCAGTAGTGATGCGAGTGATAAAACATGAAAGTTAGATATCAAGATTAAATGATGATTTAATCTTTAGTTGAGGGTACTGCCACAATAATGGTTTACACTTTTTGGGAGATCCTGATTTTTGCTAAAATCACATATTTTTAGAAAATATAATGATTTATTCGTTAAAAATTTCCATTTAAAGGATTCCAATTGAAAATGGTTTGATCAAACCACCTTACACAAAGCCCCCTTGGATAGAACCCAGCTAGTTGTAAACCATACCTATAACAGAGTCTCCTTTACACCTATCAAAATGCTAATAATAAACCACTTTTGATTTACCTTTTGGGTGACCAAATGAACTCATTTAAAAAAAATTAATTAATTATGTAGTCCTTATTACAAGCTTCCAAAAATTATAATTTTAAATTTTAAATTTAATTTGATTAACATATTTATTTTTTATTTCTTGTCAATGTAGGTTTTTCACTTAAAATCAAGCTCTTTGTTCTGCACATGTAGAAAAATAGTAGATTATAAAAAAAAAATTGAAAAATATGAGTGCACTAGATATTGAAGTCTTTGATCCAACAAAAAAATAAAAACTGAATTTCAATACATACAAAAAAGGTTATGCGTTATACGGTCGTGCTATGTCTGAATTATAATTGGTTTGACATTGAAATTTGATTAAAGAAAAAATATTCAATAAAAATCTATCTAACCAAGTATAAGCACTAGATATTGGAGTTACAAAACTAAATTCAAAATAATTAGAATTTTATCCTTTATGGAAAAAAATTTATGCGTTATACAGTGAGCATCACTTTTTAAAAATGTTGTTTTCTGAAAATAATCAGTTTTCATGGGAGATGGAAAAATAAGTGCAATATGATCTCAAAATTTTTGAAAAATATATATTTAGAATCTACAAGAAAAATGTCATGAAACTCTAGTTTGCGTCATCTTCAAATTCCTCACGGTTTAGCCACTATAGTTGTTTGAAAGTGAAAAATAATGATTGCATGTAAATAATAAAGATATAATAAAGAAAATGATTAGTTCGAATGCATAAATAGATTAATTAAATAAATAAAGTTATTTAATTAATATAAATCTACATGTATAAGAATTAGAACTAGATAACTAATTGGTTAAGACAGAGTGTCCATTTTTCAAAGACAATTAGACATTAAATTAGAAGATGATTGATTGATTTAAATAGATATCGATTCAAGTGGAAACGAATAATTAGATAACATAAGAAATTATCCAAATATAGAAGAATATGTCCAAAATAATATTTTTTGTGAATTAAATGATTATTTAATTATGCATTCGATGTTTAAGGATTAAATTAAATAAATTAAGATTTATTTAATTGACTGAATAAAAGATTAATGAATAATTAAATAATTAAAGTTATTTAATTAATAGAAGAATAAATGTTAAAATGAATTAATTAAATATAGAATATTTAATTAAAGGAACAATAAAGGACTTTAGAAAATAATTAAATAATTAACATTATTTAATCATGACAATGAAGGTACAAATTATGAAGAAATTGAAGTCGCATGCTTAGACCAAGTTTCAATGTCTACTTTTGTCCCTCTTTGATACAATGTCATTTAGGTGTTGTGTCAAATAAAATCAATAAAAACATGCCCTAGTCATGCCCTAGTGTGAAATAGGTAAAGGTATGCCCCCTCAAGAAAAACTGACAATTTTTTTTTTTTAAATCAAAAAAAAGTTGGAAATAATTCTGATTAGTCAATTTGATGGCTGACAATTTGATGGCTGACAATTTGATGGTGGTGAAAGAAATCATTTTCGACAAAGTTTGATAGGTGAAATGGTTGTCAGAAGTTGGTAAAAAGTGTGGCCAATACACAAGGTTTGAAAAAATCCCTCCAAAACCCTAGGTATATTTATAGAAATTGAGTGGAAATCTAATTCATTTTCACCCCTCAAGTTTGAAAATTGTGATTTTTTCTTTGGAGCCCTTTGCAACCATGTCACCAGTTCCTCACTCCCAGCATCGCAGATACCAGATACGTCCTATAGATGTGGGACCCCTAGTAAGTAGTTGGAAACCATCTTTTGAAATTTTCATTTTTATGCATTTTTAGGCATTTATTAGTCATTTTTCACATGTGTCACTTTTTAAATCTCCACAAGTGCATATGTGATCAACACATTTGACATCAAAATGACACATTTGTAGAATCACCTCTAGGCTAATGTAGGAATTTGAATGAATGATCACATTTTCCTCTTTATGCACCACATATGCAAGTTTGAAATTATTTTGTGTAGTGCAAATAGGTAATTCATCACATTTGTGATTTGGTATGCATATGATAGTTTGTTTGGTTGTTTGCAATTTGCATTGCATTTGCAAAAAAATGATGCATATGCATGAATGGTTGGATGTGGTTTCTGTTTGGATGCATGTGCATGAATGGAACAAATCTAAATTATTAAATAACACATGTGATATTTGTGATGCATTTGCAAGCTAGAATGACGCATGTGAAGTATTGTAATGCATCTTATTTAAAGTGACACATTTGGCTGTCAATTTTTAAAAAAAATTGGAATGTAAAAATTTGTTTATTTTTCTGACACAAGATATAATTTTTCCATTTCAAGTTGTGTTATATCTGATTTACATGAGGGAATTGAGGCCATTGACATTTAGTTTTCAGGATAAGTTGTGGAGTGGAGAGAAATGGTTCCTATGGCACCTTGGTTTGCATCATGTTACCTATATGTCCACTATTTGGGAAACCAAGGTTTTTTTACCATGCTCTATTAGTGTTGGAATTCTAAGACTTTTTCTTTTCATCTGCCTATAAGTGAGGCTATTTTTACTTTAGAGGATGTGTATAGGATTTTGAGGTTGCCTATTAGGGGTGCTAGAGTCATGTATGATACCCAAAGGAGTTTCAGTGAGATGTGTCAATATTATCTACATGATGATATTAGACAGTTAGGCATAGACCATTATGAGATTCAATAGCATGTTTTGGTTGGTAGATATGATTAGATAGACTATTTTTTATGCACTTTCATTGGGGGGATAGTTATACCTAACCACCAAGGTCATGGATTTCCTATGGGATGGGGAGAGATGTGAGTTGGTATGCTGGAGAGATGGGTCATGTATACATGGGGCCCATGTTTGTTTTCCATGTTATATTTTCATTTGCATGATATAGCTTATAGAGAGGCATAGTTGATGAACTATGGTACCACACTATTTATGGTATGGGCATGGACACACATTGCTATATTCCATCCACCTGTTACATCCGAGCTAGATTATGGATCTCCTCATGCCTTTAGATATGTGGGGGCTAATACCCAGTCACACACAAGATATATTAGTTATTATAGACATGCTATTGATAGGATGGTTTAGTTCATTTGGAGGCCATACATGGATTGTGCTCAGTTTTTGTATGAGCATGGACACCTACCCTTCTGCAGACATAAACTATATTTGATCGGGAGGAAAAGTTTCTCATGTTCACATTATTGAGAGGCATCTACTGGATAGAGTCCTTAGATAGTTTGGTGAGGTTCACAATGAGCCTGGAGGGCAAGCAGGGTTTGCATGATCTTCTAGGGAGGTTCCTCTTTGGAGACCAAATATTCTTGTTGCTACAGTGAAGGCTAATATTTATGCACTACAACCTATTCAGTGGGGATGGAGGGGTGGAGCTACAAATACTAGCTTGATGGTTGCATATGATACCTTGTGGAATATTCACAAGCCAGTTCCCTTTACTGATCTAGAGTAGGATGCACCTATAGAGAGGCATGGGACAAGACCTCAGGGAAAGAATTGTAGAGGTAGAGGTCGCGGTGGTAGAGGTGGGAGAGGTGATGGAAAAGATGGGGGAGGAGGAGGTTAGAGAGGTGGTGGTAGGGGTCAATGTGGTCGTAGAGGATGAGGTCCACATTTGTCACTTATCCAAGAGGAGGAGGGGGAAGGGAAGGATATATCCATGTTGGAGGTTGGTGGGGGAGCAAAGGATGTTGGTGGTGGGGCTGATGGAGAGGAGTATGCAATAGAGGAGGATATTGTTGAGGAGCATGCAGAGGAGGAGGTAGTTAGGGAGGAGGTGGAGATAGATGCTCTTGGTATGCTCATAGGATACTAGGATAATGATGAGGAGGAGATGGATGATCAGGGGTAGGAGCTCTAAGATAGGATTTTGGGGGATTGGGACGATGATGGGAGATATCATTCATGATAGGAGGATATAGGTCCTATCAATTAGCGAGCAGCCATTTTGTAGGCCAGATTAGAGTCTCTAGAGGATCAGATGAGGGCATTGATGGAAAAGTAGGACTCACTTCTAATGCAAAGAGACAAAGCATATTTGGATAGAGATCAAGCCATAACTCAAAGATAGGAGACCAAGTAGAGATTCATAGAGTTGAGGACTTTTTGTAGTGGGCCAGCTACAAGTTTCTCTTAGGTGTTGGTTAGAGTTGGTGACAAAGTGACTTACTACAAAGATCTATATGAGCAAGAGGTGCCTCTTGAGAGAGGGGCTCTTATCTTTTCATAGGTACACAACAGTAGGTCCCAGAGCAAGTCGCAAGCATAGAGCACATAGGGGGTCATAGAACTGAATAGGACTAGACTATATGATAGGCCCCATTTTGTACAGTGATCATCAAGATCTCATTATCATTCCCCTCCACATTCTCTACATGGAAGTAGTGGGGGTTCTAGCTACAGACATGTTCATGATATTTATTTCTAGACATTTTATTTTTATCATAGAGCCTGCGGGCTTCATTTTGATAGATACATTATGACATTGTGATGTGACATTTTTTTTTAGCGATATATATATATGATTTTTGTAGTGATTCATATGATATGCAGTTCTATTTATGATTATGAAGTATTCTATTTATGCATATTTTCTATATGATATGTTATCTTCTATATGACATGCCATGTTATGGATGACGGTGTTTACATTATGATGTTTTATGCAGCTTATGATGTGATGTTGATTCTATATGATGATGTATTCATTTACTTTTATGGTTATGAGATGCAATGTGATGTTTATATTTACAATTGTGTCATAGAAAAAAATACCCTTTGCTTGAAATGAGATTAATTGGACTTAATAAGGCCTTGATCTAGGTGTTGTGAGGCATTTTATGCATCCACACTAGCTCTTGGACCCTTGAAAACTAAATAAAATGATTTTAATGACATCTTGTGAAGGTGTTGTGAAGTGTTGTAAAACATTTCTACACTCATCTAGACTCTATTCATCACAATTCACCTAAAAATAACCTTTTCATCACTAATCAAATCCTATTTTAAAGTGTTGTAAAGTCTTGTAACAAGATTTCATGCTTTTCTAGGCATAAATTCACCATTTATCCCTTTCTTATGCTTTATTTGGTCCCTTTATACCCTCATATGCCTTAATTAAGTGTACTTTTGAATGTAAACATGAAAAACAATATTAAATACAAGATAATTCCTTATGCCCATTTTCAGGTCCTAGGTGGGATCCATTCACCATGAGTGGTGAATGAGTCCTCCTTGGCTCCAAATTCAAAAAATTTCAAAATTTCTTTTAGGTTTTTATTCAAATTCACTTGATGTTGGCCTGTGATGAGGTCTGAATGGGTTACTAAGGCACAAGAATGTATAAATTAGTGTTTTTCTCCTCATTTTACATCCACCCCTCATTCGCCTCCTCCATCTCTCATTAATACATCATTCTTTTATTCCAAGTCAAGAAAATTAGGGCTTTCACATTGTAACTCATTAATTTAGCTTCCTAAGACATCCAAGGGTAGATTCTACATGTTTTTTTGCAAAATTTTGTTGTGCCCTCAACACACATGCCTAATTCAGAATGGGGATCCTTTCTTTTCTTCGCCTTGCCGAGTAATTTTGTTGCTACCTCATTTTGCATTCCCCCATTTTGGTGTCCTAAATGGTCATCGTGCCTCCAAAGTCTCATCTTAAGTTGACCATGTTTTATACCCTCAAAATTTGTTGATTCCTAGGTCCTCACAAAGTTCTTTTGGCAGTTTTCCTTTGCCAGCAGCCTTGGGGCTTTCCAGGTTTGTCCTATCAGGTTTCCCTCTCCAAATTTCCATCATGCATTAACTATTTTAAAATGGTTGAAGGAATTTGAATTCCTGTGCCCTAGGACCTGGCTCCTCAGTTGTCATCCTCACAACTTGTGCTGCAAATATTCCATCCTCCACTTGCCTTAGGCTTGCTTCACCGAATTTCTCTACCCAGAACTCCGTTGTGAGTTTTCCCTTTTGAACGGCCATCCTTCACCTGAGTTCTGCCCCTTGGACACCATGCCACCTCTTTTCGGTGTGTTTTTTGCTTTAACTTTTGAACAACCATCTATTCGCGTCCTTCTAGCCTCCAAGTTCTAGGCCTCCCACTGGTGTTTGGAGGTTTGAACTTACCAACTTTTCACCTGCCATACTCACATTAATGAGATGTATTAAATTCCATTAGGGGTATATATAATTCACTCAACCTATCATTTTCACATGTTAGGTTGGCTAGATGAGTTCATAGTAGGTTTAAAAGAGTCTAGTGCTTTCATCTCACACCGCCACACACCCATTGGCTTCATCGACTAATTCTTCATGGATTTGGCAGCCTCCTTCACTGGGTTCTTGAGGTAATTTTGTCATCCACCCTTCCACATATTTTTTAGTGATTTTTCATTTACATGGTGGAAAAAATGAGGTTTAAATGTGTCCATTCGATCATGGAAGGTCAGACCTAAAAAACCCATGTTGTAAAACTTCAAGAAAACCTCCAAATCATCATAAAACTAAATCTAGAACTTTATCACCTTGGTGTCATTCTTCCCACAAAGTGCCCACGTCCTCTAGACCTGAGCCTTCCTATCGCTATTTAGAAACTTCAAACTCAAACAACTTTGAAATGGTGACATGTTTCCTCGAGCCCATGATCCCAAATCTCCTTTGACAATTCACCATCAGGACTTAACAAACTTGAAATTTTTGCCTCCATTCATGCTTCTTGAGCCTACTCCTGCGAAGTTCCATCCATGAGATGCCTCGTAGTGTTCACCGTTTTGAATGGAAAAATGACCCCATCTACTTGAGCCTCTGAACCTAGCTCGTCCTTCACCGCTTGAGTTAAACAAATGAACTACCACATCCCTGGTGTCCTCGGGTCCTGGTTATCGAAATTCTATGTACAGACTTTCGCTCTTGCTTCACCATTTTTCACGACTATCTGATGACCACTTTCTTCCCTTCGGGTCCCAAGTGTCCCAAAGCCACTTACAACAAATGATAAAAACTTAAGTGCCTTCATCTACCTCGGGTCCCATCCACCAGGTTTCTAGTATCGAGAGTCTATCCCTTCTAAGCCATTACAAAAGGAAAAATCAACCTGTCCTTCTGATCCCTGGAGTCTGCCACTCTAATTAATAGTGGAGTTGTAACCAAGGAAATATGAAAGCCAAAAATGATGTTGAGTCTAGTCTACTGGAACTCTATCCTAGGAATTTTTCTTAGTGCTCATCATTTCAAATGACAAACCTTAGACAAATTTCACTCCTCATAGTTCTGAGTGACCTAATGAGGATCTAAATGACCTCCAATCTAGAAACAAGTCTATACCCAGGTGCTTAAATTGAACCCTCTCTTTCATAAACCTTTGAAACCATCAAAATTTGAGGTAGGGAGAAACCATATGGATTTCCCTGACTTGTTTCCCCTTCAAAGTGACATTCCTACTAGGGGAGTCCAACCCTTGGGGGCCTGGGCTACCCAAATTCCCCTCTAAAAGTAGCTAGTGACATCTCAAAATAAATGTTTGATTCCATGAATGATGAGCTATCTAACATGACTTCATCTGGATAGGGATTTTGGCTAACATCGGTGTCTTCATGCTTGATTGTGCTCATCATGCCTTTATTTGCATGATATATGGAATTGGGTGCAGGACCCTCAAAGGCAGTAGTAGAAAAGGACAAAGGAAAGAAGTAAAGAAGAGCTCCTCATGGAAAAGAGGACAAGGACCAAATGAAGTACCAATTATAGGGGGAGCCATTACACTCAAAGATCATTACAACCTCGAAATAAATAATAGATACCAATATCAGCCACATCGATATTGATGAATTTAAACAGAGAGTCAGAGTCAACTTGACCACAAATAATGCCAAGCTGATTAGGGGAAGTGGAATTGCTAATGCTACAGGCTTTTCTCCATCTCTTATAGCACTTGAACTAGTCATGGATTGTAGGAAAGCATACCAACCTGAGACCCAGACAATAGTAGACAGAGATGGGAACATTCTAGCTGACATGTCTCTCGAGACCATAATGAAGGCTTTCCACATTCCCACCTTTGGATAAATGGAGATCCCTACTATCTTATCTTGCAAGGAAATGTGGTATGCAGACCCCATTGGATGCAAGAAGCTCATCAACCAATATTGGTCAAAAGAGAAAAGGTGTAGCACTAAAAAAGTTCCCCAAAAACTCTTTTATAGTGATTTCTTTGAAGATTATCATGACTTAGTAATTCTGCTAAGCCAAGTGATGGGTTTTCTTACTACTACTTACCTCTAGGAGTGGATGGTTGACTTTGTTGAGAAGATTCTTCATGGGAAGGAGAATGGTGACACATAGACCACATTCTACTAGGGGGAAATAATAAGTGACTACTTCCATCAGTAGTCCATGAGTGTTAAGAAAACCTCCAAATTTTATATTAAATCTTACCTTGTTTACTCACTAGCTGAATGAAGATAGTACAGTGGACTATTCAGAGCACCGAATGAATAATTAGGTCAGAAATTGAAGGTTTATGATAGATACCCTTAGTTGTAATTTAGAAATTTCAAGAGGGACTATTGCATGGTGAATGATGTTTTCATAGGTCACATTTTTAGGCTGCTTTGAGAAAATTTTGAAAGGAGAGTCTCCCATAGTGATTGGGTGTTCCTCAAAGAATATGCCTTTATGTTCATTCAGTATCCCAAGTTCACATACATTCACACCCAAAGCTACACAGAAAGCCCAAACAACCTATCCTGGTATCCTAATGACCAGATTATATTGTTGGAACTTTCTTGGCAATTGAAAAACATAAATTGTATCCTCTACAGAAGGCATTTGGTGGGGATCCCTTATCCCCTTTCTTTTGGGCAAGGGATGTACAAGCGTTAAACCTCTTAGTGTGTTGGAAATTCAGAGAAGGAGCTAGCTAAATATCATTTCCAGCTTCATACTGTCCATCCACAAATGGACCCTTATGGGAAAATAAGGAAAGCACTTGGACCTGACTACGCCCATCTACATCATGTTGAAGATTTATGGGAAAATTACCAAGATGATAAGGAGATGTGCATGAGACACTACATGCAAATGACTATCTACTTTTTAAAAAGGGTGAAATTTTTTCCTGTAACTAATCAAGTTGAGGAAGATGAAAGCACAGTTGTGGATCTTAAGTACAATGCAGTCGCTAGCTTACAATTTCCTTCAATAGACTAGGATGAGCAAGAGTTCGATGAAATCGATATTATAACTAAGTCGATTGAGGCTCATACCAAAGAATGGGTCAATGGACAAGTAGCCTAACTAAAGCAACAAGGGGTTATCCTAACCTATCAAGGGCTTGATAGTGAACCTATTGCAATAGATGATGGAGTTGCTATAGCCTCGATAGGAGAAACATCCAAATCTCCTCCCCTCACTCACTCTAGAAAAAGAAAAGAGACTGAGGAGCAACAACCAAATCCAAATGTACATGCAAGGAAAGCTTCAGAGGGCGAGTCCTCAAAGAAACATAAAAGGTTAGGCAGTACTGCTATAGTGCCTGTCATTCAAGATGATCTCCTTTAAAAAGGGGAAGAGATGGAGACATATCAGCCAAAGTCCCCACCGACTACCCCTGATACTACTACCCTTCCATCCATTTCTCAAGCCATGGTTGCCTCATCCCCACTTGCGATGGAAATATCCATCCACCTAACTTTTTCTTCACCAACTAGGCCAGTCATGGTAGTTGATTCCTCCTCTCCCACCACTTCTCTAGTCTCCTCTACCTCCATGTCTCCAACCACATCGCTCTCGCTAGCAACATCAATGATTCCAATACCAATGCTCTCACTTCTAGAGGCTTTTTCTCAGCATGTGTAAACTACTCCTTCAAAAATTTCAAAATTATTACTGAATCCAACCATCCAGGCTTCCCTGGCATAGGTCCTCGCTAGTGTTCCAATTTCAAAGCCTCCAACTAAGCCCCCGAAGATGAAGGCCACAATGTCAATATCAACAGAATGGGAAAGGCGAGGGATTGGAGGAAGAAGTAGATGAATACCACAAGCATCTAGAATATTAGCACCTCCAAATTGAAAAAGTAGTTCATGAGGAAGAAGAAACATGATATTCTTAAAGCGGAGATGAAGAAGAAGATGCTAGCTAAAAATTAATTATGCAGACTTTTGATCTTCACTTTGAGGAAGAGCTGGCCCAAAAATTAAAGGATGTTGTGGAAAAAATCGAAAGGCCATCTTTTGAAGAAATAAGACAAGAAGATGATAAGATAGAGGAAATCAAGGAACCTCCAATAGGTGAACAAAAAGAAGGCCTTAGGCATGGTGAGGAAATGCCTCTCCCTGAAAGGGAGGGAGAGAGAGAAAAGAAAAAGCATGAAGATATGTCACCTCCATGTGAAGAAGAGGAGAATGTAGAAGATCAACCTGAAAAGGAGATCCAAGCTGATAAGAGCCCTAAAATAGAGCAGCCTAAGGAGCATGGGCATGAAGATGAAATTAATGAGGAAAATGAAGAAGAGAAAGAAAAGGAGGCTGAGAGGGAGGAAAGTACCAAAGAGCACCTTCCCACCAAGTCCCCAATCAAGTTCCTAGCATTCACTCAAGACTCTGATGAAGAAGAGGGAGAAGATACTCGAGTGGAGAAGGAAGCTTCCAAAGATAAAGAAATTGAATTCATAAGGGATGACAAAATTTTTGATGATGAATCACCCAAAGGAAAGACTCAGATGCCTGAATATCTAGAAAAGCAGCTTGAGAAAAAGGCTCTTGCACCGAGTGATTTGAAGGAAAGATTGGAGGCTATCCTAGCCCAAGCACAGATCACTACTAGAAAAGAAAAGAAGCCTAAAATTAGATCCAAGGTGATGATAGAAACCTATGGATAAAGGACCATGCAACTAGCCATGCTAGTGGTGGGCACATAAGGGATAAGTCTCCACCACTGATTTGGGAACAAATACTAGAGAGTAGAAGGTGGATCATCTCTAGGAGTCTGTCGCCATGGTGGTGCATTTAATTAAACATGATAAGGTTTCAAAAGAAGAGCTTAAGGCATAGGTAGCTAATCTAATAGCTTACGTCTAGCAATGGTCCTCAATGGAGGAAATGCCTACCACATCTTCAACCCCACCATAGTTTCTATCAAAGGAACAAATAGACAATCTTGAAAAGAGGAAGAACTTTGAAAAGACCACAAAGAGTTGGTTCTGATAGGTCTTGTACATAGGGAACATGGGCATCAACCATGCTGTTAGGACAACAAACAATTTCTTGGATATACAATAGTCTCTTGAGGGTACAAAGATACTTTGCACTGACTTTCCAAGGAGATATGACTCCACTTACTTGAAGATCGAGGCTATTCTCAAGTTGCCAAGAATGACTTAGGAGAAAGAGCTTGCATTTAATAAGGATGACCACTAGCTGGTGAATGCATGGAAGCATGACTTCATGAACTAAAAGGAGAGCTTGAGAAAGTGCTCGACAAGGTGGATCCAAACATTGAACAGGATAAGGAAATCATAGTTGATTGTGTTCGGTACTTGAAACTATTGACAAGATATGATATGCCTGCCGGACAGATGGAATCGGAGAAGATAAAACCCCACTTCCAAAAGAGGATTGAGGATGGGATGTTAGATGAAATTACCACTGATTTCATGAGTTTTTCTACCTGAGCCTTCAGCTAGTTAGAACTATTCTGAGACCACACTGCCAAGTATGATGAAGATTGGGAAAAGCTTACTAAACAATCCCAAGAATTGAGTTATCAACTACTGTGATCTAAAATAATTGACATTGATAAGCTCCAGCCGCTAATTATGAAGTTCATGGAGTATGCTACTTTGAAGAAGAAAGAGGGAAACCCTATTATTGGTGCAGAATTCTTGACATAGTAGCTACAATATAAGGGAAATCAACAAAAGACAAAATCCTACAATGTTGTCACGAAAGACAAAATAGGGATATGGACAAAGTTGTATTTTAAAATGTAATATATTGGGGGGTAGGTAGAACCCTAGTTTATGGTGAATCTTGGCCACACAATGCAAATTAATCTTGGCCATTCAGTCTACTTTTTGGACACTATAAATGGGGGGGTATCCTCTCATTTTCAAAGAGAGTTTAGTTGTTGTAATGACATGCTGCAAAATTTTCAATAGAAATACATTAACTTTGGTGCATTTCTAAGTTTCTCTACAATTTTCATGATTCATCTCCCATAGATTTTTTAGTTAGACTTTCCTTGTTGTTTTAGTTAGTTATAGTTTTCTTTCATAGATTTGGTAATTTTCTTCTACGGTTATGAAAATTTCTGCTATGTAGATGCCTTCCTAGTCCATACTTTTTGTTGTTTACTACTAGTAAATGGCTATGTAAACTTAGTCTGGACTTAAACTTAAAGTTGCTTCAAAATTTTATTTTTGTTCATGCATGTATATGGTGAATGAATGGTGAAATATCTGGAGACCTTAGAAGATACCAAAATTTTTATGGGACTGGGAATTTTCTGGTTAAGTGAAATTTTGTTTGGAGGAAGCTATCCATAGTAGAAACTCCATGATTACTTTTCATAGTTAGTTGCAGATCTAGGAAACTCTCCTCTTCCCTACCTTTTTTTTATTTTTTTTAGAAGTAGCCTATGCTAAGGTTCATTGCACATCGTAAAGCCAAAAATTATGAAAACATTGAAGTTTTAGGCTATTGTTTGAACCTACAGCAAAGTGCACATCAACTTCCATCCAAGAAACTTCAATTCACAAGATCCACTTTGCATATAGCTATGTAAGTCCATCCTATGTTTACCAGCAAAATCACAGAAAATATCAACTAAGGAATTCCATGTAATTCATGACTTGACACACGAGAGACCTTGGGGCGATTTTCAACAACTTGCTATTGGAAGTCTCCTTTCAAGAGAGGTAGTGCATCCACATGTTGCCTATGTTGAGAAAGTGTGCAAAACATCACATCAACAAAACTAGCACTAGAAGGAGGGCCTTATGAAGTTGGATGAATCAAATCATTCTCCTCTGAAAGATTCCAAAGAGTTCTAAGGTCTACACCAAATAAAGGGGAATTTCAAGAGTTGTAGCCCCCCACAAGGGCTAAACGAACTAAGGGAGGAGACTTTTCCTCTTCCTCTTCCTCCATTCCATCCACTGCCCTTGCACCTGCACCTTCCACTATCTTTCATCAATTCTCCACTCAACCACTCCAAACTACCTCCAAGCCTCATTCTTTTGATAGCCAGGGAGCTGCCACTCTCCTTGCCCTTCAAGTTCAAAGCACAATCCAAATAGCCACGTCCTAGGTACAACCCTAGGCTGTTGTCCTACAGTGGGTGCATTCATAGATTATTGTTCCTCAACCACAGGTACCACCCCCACCACCTCTCATGGCTTGGTTAGCATAAAATCCCTCTCCATTGCACTTCAATGTGTATCATGATATGCCCAAGAATCCCAAAAGCTTATGCATAAAGTTCAATCGTCACGACCCATAGAGGATGGTTGAAAAGTGCATTAGGATATTCCAAACAATGTTGAAAGACATGCAAATTAATCAAGAGGATGTGACATGCTGACTTTTTCCCTACTCATTGGGGGAGGAAGATTTCTATTGGTACGTAACCCTACCTACTAATTTCATAACATCTTGGGATTCGCTAGTGAATGCCTTGCTACAAAAATATAAGATTCCTATCAGCCCCTCAGAGTTGTACCAGTAGTTTATGACTATTTGTAGAGAAGTCAATGAGCCAATAGGCTCCTTCAATGACTAATTCCATCGGGCATACTTGAGGTTGCAAACACCCTATGCACTTAATGATGCTACTATTTTGCATGTCTATTATAATGCCCTGGACAATCTAGCATTTGTGAAAATAATGAATCAGCTGCCTTCCAGACTAGTAGATGCTTATGCTAAAGCTATTAAGGCCAGTACCGACTTGGGGAAAAATATTTCTGGCCCATTTCCTTCTTTGGGGCAGATAGCTCATTTTATGTACATTGAAGGAATCAACTTGGCACTCTAGCAACATACACCTCTGATGAACCAAGTGTTGCAGCTTCCTATAGTCCCTCACTTGGGGCAGCCCATGAATCAGGCACCTACAATGCCCCACTACTTGCAACCTCAACAGTAGTAAACTTACCATCAGTCTCCCCCACAGTAGTCGATGTATCAACAATAGCTTGAAGTGCCTCTATACTTGCTAGTGCTAGAATTCCCTCCCACACAACAAAACCAACTTGCTACTCCACTAATTTTCCTACAGAATAAAGTGTTGTAGCCAAGTAACACAAAGAAGGATAGAATGGATGAGTTGACAGAAATGATCTAGAAAATGTCCACAAAAATGACACATTTGAGGAATCAAAACAACCAGTTGTAAGCTTCACACCATAGTATCGAATCCAATATCAATAGAGATAGTAGGGATAATCTAAATAATAGAGATGACCGACAAGCCAACACTTCTTCTAGACCAAATTATGACCAAGGGTAGAACTCAAATTAGAACTTTGAGAGGAGGCCTTCCCAAACACAAAATCGGATTTGGAATACAAGTCCCAACAATGGGGGTCTTCCTACCCTGTTAGATCAACCTGCTAGCACATAAAAGACAATTAGTGGTGTATATCTTATTGAAGCAACTCTTTCTAGATGGGGTTGGATTGATAAGACTAGTAGACACTCTGAGTTGGACTATCCTAAGTTCCTAACAGCCACAAATTTTTTCCAAGTTGAAGTCTAGAATGTTGTGGAAAATGCTAGATGTCACAATTTAGTCCCGTTCAAGCCATATGACTCCTTCATCCTCATGGTTAACTAGGCTCCATTCTCGAGAAGTGAAAGTAGCAAGCCCAAGGATGAGCCTGCCTCTGCAAAGGTTGAAGAAGTGAAGGAGGTAAGTAGCAGTGAAATGTTATCTTAGTTATTTGACTCAGTAGATAATGGTCCTTTAGATGAAATGCACATGTTCCATCAAAGAGCTACTCCATACTACTTAAGGAATAGACAAGTAGGTGGGCCATTCACTACATCCACCCTCCCTAATTACTTCACTACCCCACCGGATCTAAATGCTAGTAAAAATCTCAGTCTTCCTCACATTGCCACTCAATATTTTAGTAAGGACAGATCATTAAATGAGCCTCATAATTATTCACAAAATCAAGCTCAAGGCCAGCCCCAAAATTAGTCGAGTCAAACATAAATGCAACTTGCCAACTCTACCATATGTAGGGCCTTTGAATTCAAAATTGAGCAAATGGGTGAGTACATCCAAGAAACTTAAAATTAGCCTATCCATCTTTGAGTTGCTTAAGGTCCCTATTGTAAGGCAAACCTTCTTTAGATAATTAATGGCACCCCTTCCCCAAAAGTTACATAGGAAACATCAGCCAAAAGGGTCACCTTTGAAGAGCCTATTCAGGAACCTTTGGTTCAAGAAATTATAGGGAAAAGGAAGGGTATTCCCTCTAATCAGTTTATGGGTAAGTAGCCCACAAAAGAATCTAATTAGTGCAGCAAAAAAAATTCCAAGGATCAACCTTTGAGATAGACCAAGGATAGAACTGGTGATAGGAATAAGGCCCAAGTAGCTTAGATAGATATTCCTACATGTATTTTTAGGGAAATTTTGAGACTCTACCTTTTCTCACTACCATTTGGATATTTGGAAAGAATTTGCACAAATTCCTGCTCAATTTAGGAGTGTCCACTAATGTAATGGCTCTTGTAGTCTGAAAATGTCTTAGGATTACTCCCACACATTCAAGGAGGAAAGTGACCCAGTTGGAAAAAATAGAGATCAACATAGTGGGAGAGATGAATCGTATTCCAATGCAAATTGCTATGGGCCCATGAATACAACAAGTCATTGATATTCAAGTGGTGGACATCCCTGATACCTACAGACTAATCCTTGGGTGAGACTTCACCAAAACATTGAATGGATAAGCTACAACTAATCATTCTCATATGTGGCTACCATGGAAAGTTTTGCCTAACTAGATCTATATGGACTATGAAACTCAGATGAAGTACATGATCACAAAGTATAAAAACACCAATGAGGTGCTATTTGTTGAGACAAAATTGGGAAATTAATGTCCCTTTTCCTATTAAGATGAATTTGAACCCCAAGAAGAATTGGCTGCCAAAGCACTCTTGGTGCAATGCAACCCTTCAATTGACCTCGTTGAAATGAATTAAAGTACAGAGATGATGGTAGAGTCATATGATAAACCCAATGAAGATGACAATTGGGACTACTCAATGGTTTCCAAAACATTATGGAGAAGTGCACCAAGGATCAACTTAGTCTGGGTGCCTGAATGGATTTCTAGGATCTCTTACTACCAAATTGGTGCAAAATTCACAATGCTACCCACTCTTAGTTTAATTTCTTCTTGTTCTGAATAGCAGTTGAACATGTCAAGGGATTAGCCACTCCTCTAAGAGAATTGTTAATAGAGATGCCAACAAAAATTCCTATTGCCAATCATACTAAATTGACACAATTTCTAAAGGATACAGAGGCAACTATCAAGTCAAAGGAGAACAAAGGCCTAGTTGGACCTGACATCAAGGATAGTTGGACCTGACATCAAGGAGCTTTCCATGTTCTGGACACTTTGATTTGATGGATCTAAGTCAAAGCAAGGAGTTGGAGCTAGATTTGAACTCATCATCCTAATGGGTAAGACCTTTCTTATTGCTCATAGGTTACAATTTTATTGCACTAATAACGTAGTAGAGTATGAAGCCTTAGTGCATGGTCTTCTTATGGCCTTAAAGAAAAATGTCAAAATGCTACACTTTTTTGGTGACTCTGAGTTAGTGGTCAAACAAATTTGAATGTTATATCTTGTCATGATAGAATAATTTCCAATTACAGACATAGGGTTTAGGATCTCTTAAAAGGATTGGATGCATTCAATATTCAATTGATCCCTTGCTCTTAGAATCACATAGTTGATGCTTTGGATCAACCAACCAGCACACTACAACCACTTCCCCTTTCAAGTCTCAAGTGCTTTATAGTTGAGTTGACATCCACTCCATCTATTCTAGACAATGTCACTCACTTTCAAGTCTTTAATGATTATAAGCACATCCTCAAGTTCATCATGAGCTTTGATGTCTTTTCCACCCAAATAATTGATGAAGTTGGTCCAAAAGAAGTTGAATTGGGCATAGAAGGGGTTATCAACCTAAAGACCAACATGATTCTTAGAGGTATGGTTTAGTTGGAGTGTATATTTGATTTGGATTAAATCAGAGACCAAGACTAGCGAGCCAAGAAGGAATCCATTAACAATCAATGTGATGTCTACAACCTCATAATAGTTAAGGAAATCAAGAATGTATTTATTGGAAAAGTATGTACTATCAAAGAGAAGAAAGGGATCATGGATGCTCTTCAAAATTATCATGATATGGTTTCATGGAGCTATGAATATTTGATGACCTACGATACTTCCATCATCACACACACCATCCCTCTCAAGCTTGACATGAAGCCCTTCCAAGAAAGATAACACCCTATAAACACCTTGCTAGAGCCAATCATTTACAAAGAAGTGTAGAAGATGCTTTTAGCAAGGATTTTCTTTCCAGTTCGACACTCTAAATAGGTTTCCAACATGGTTCTAGTTAGAAAAAAGAATGATGAAATCAGGTTATGTGTGGACATCCACAATTTTAACCGAGCATAAGAAAAGGAGAATTACACCATGCCCTCATTGGATGAGGTGCTGGAAATTGTTAATGGTTCATAGATGATGTCCTTCCTTGATGGTTATTCTATGTATAATCAAGTAATGGTGCAGTATGAGGACCATCATAAGACAACATTCACTACAAAGTGGGGTACCTTCACCTATAGATGAATTCCTTTTGGAATTATTAATATTGGTGCTAACTTCGAACACGCCATGGACATTACATTCAAAGATCTGATCAAAAAATGTATAATCATCTACATGGATGATCTGATAGTGTTTTCAAAGAAGTAGAGTGATCATGTCTTCGATCTATGTAAAGTATTCTAGAGGTGTTGAGAGTTTGGTGTTTCCCTTAATCCCAAGAAGTGCATCTTTGGGGTTACTGAAGGGAAGTTTCTTGGACATGTCATTTTAGAGTAGGGAATTTCCATTGATTTGGAATGTATTTAGTCCCTATTGAAGATCTAGCTGCGAGGCAACAAGAAAGAGCTCAAATCTTTCTTTGGTAAGATTAACTTTGTGCGAAACTTCATTATAGGCTTTGGTGAAATTGTTAAGTCGCTCAATGCCATGCTAAAGAAAGATGCCAGGATTGAGTTGACTCCCAAAGCAGAGCAAGCCTTTGAAGAAATTAAGCAAGCAATTGCTGAAGCACCCATGTTGGTTAGTCTCGACTATTTGAAGCCTTTTTACATCTATTCATTCACTTCAGAACATTCGTGTGCTAGAATTCTGACCCAGAAAGATGATGAGGGGAATGAGCATTTGATTTCCTTCATGAGTAATTCTTTGAAAGATGTTGAAATGCACTACCACAATGTATAAAAAACAAGGATATTCCCTCATGAGGGGAGTGAAGAAGTTTAGGAATTATATCTTTCCTAACAAAATGTTTGACATAGTTCTTGACCCAACTGTCAATATGTTGCTTATGTAGAATGAGTTGGGGAAATGAAGGGAAAAATGGGTAACATTTCTACAAGAGTTTGATATGGAAATTCAGCCGATGAAGCTAGTAATAGGACAAGCACTTACCTGAATAGTTGCTAACATAGCCACTGACATAAGTCCCAAACTTACAGTGTAGCAATACCAACTTGATGACATTTCTCTAGGGGAGTGGTATGAAGATGTTGTTTATTATTTGTTGAATCACAAGTGCCCACCTCACCTACAAGGAGTTCATAAATGTGCACTTCACCTAAAAAAGAAACAACTACATGCTACAAGGGTCCATTTTATACAAAAGAAATCATGAAGGTGTCTACTTGAGGTGCCTTGGAAAAGAAGAAGCAGATCGTGTCTTTAGGGAGTTCCATGACAAGTTCGGTACGAATCACGGATTTGGACCTTCCACCACACATCAGCTATTAAGGGCATGATATTACTGGCCCAAAGTCTTTAAGGATGGTCACAACCATGTTCGCTCCTATCATATGTGTTAGCCTACTACTACAAAGGAGAAGAATGTTGCTGCCCCACTACAACTAGTTTTGGAGATGAGACCATTTGCATAAAGGGGCCTAGATTTCAATGGTTTGGTAATCCCTCTATCATTTGTAGTACACAAGTATATTCTAACCACTATTGATTATTACACTAGATGGACAGAAGCAATCACATGTAGATAATGCACAACTGAGGTAGTCACTATTTTTTTTGAAATTTTTATTTTAAATCGCTTCGGTTTCCCTTATGCATTGGTATGTGACAATGAACCTACATTTGCTTCTTTAAAATTTGCTAGCTGGGCTTTTGATTATAGAATAGCCCTTAATTTCTCATCCAATTACTACCCCCAGGGCAATGGCCTTGTTGAGTCCACAAACAAGAATCTAATAACCATGATCAAGAAATTGAAAGATAGGAATCCTAAGGACTGGCATACCCAGCTCTGATTCGCCCTTTGGGTAGACCATAATTGTCACAAGTCTGCCCTTGGTGATTCCCCATTTCATTTGGTTTATGACTTAGAGCTTGTCTTTCTAATCCACCTGAAAATCCCCACTCTCTATTTTATCAGTTACTTTTATGAAGGGGGAGATTGTAGAGAAGCTCGGTTAGCTAAGCTTTTGCACATAGAGGAAGTACGAGACAACGCAATAGAAAATTTTCTCAAACACTAGGGCATAGTCAAATGTTGGTTCGATCATTGAGCTAAAATCAATGCCTTTAGAATTGCAAATCTAGTCATGTTTTGGGACAAGGCCCATGAAAAGAAAGGGGGGCATAACAAATTCAAGAAGCTCTGGCTGAGCCCCTTTCAAATAGTTGAAATCCTGGGAGACAATGCTTTTCATTTCAAGACCCTCACTAGTGAAGATGTCCCATTGCCTATCAGTGGGAAACACTTGAAGCATTACTTCCAAGTCTGAGCTCGTGTAGAGTTGTAATTGTAAATACCTGTACATAGGTTAGGTTAGGTTTCCTTTTGCTTTGTTTTCATTTTGTTGTTTTGCATTGTTCCATTTTTTTATTTTATGGTTGTTGTACATTGGTGAGGGGTCCCTCATTCTTGATACAATGGCTCTACTCATTCAATGAATGGTTCACTTTGCTTCCCATCCTTAGTGTTCTTTGGTTAAGCATTCATTCTCGAATATTGGTTTTTGATAGCTACTCAGAAATGAATTCCTCATCTAAGAACTCAATCCTTAGATGGATCTTTTTATATGTATCTCAAATCTTGCACCAAAATGCACATTAAATATTTCCTAAGGGTTGTACAATGGCTGTTATGATAACCTAGTAAGTGAAAAATTTCAAGTCCTCTCTAGTGATCACTATGGATTTCAAACCCATTGTAGAATTCAATGCTTACACGGTTGAGAAAAAGGATAAAGTGCAAAAAGAAGTATCAAAAAGAAAAAAGAAAAAGTAAATAATTCTATAAATCAAGCAACCGTATGGGTGCATGAGTAACTCTATCATGGCTATGGACACCTGACTGGTAGTAGAGAAATATTCGTGGGGTCACAATGATAACTCTGTCAAGGCTATGGATACCTAGCTAGTAGTGGGGCAATGTCCAGGTTACTTTTGGTGTTGGATGATTTAAGTAGCTTGCTTCTTTTGATTAGCCGCTACCTATCCTAGTTCCTGAGGGAGGGAAAGAATTCACCACACACACACTTCTGAGATGTCTCGTAGATTGACCAAACCAAGAACCCTATTCTTGTAGTTCACTTATAGTAGTTGACCCTTGGTTTGTGAAATGAGAGATTCTGAGTTTTGAATGAACACTTACCCTCAGAATGCTTGGGAGTGTTCCTTAGTGGAGTCACCATTTTTTGTGCCCTCAGCACACACGCCTCATTCAGAATAGGGACCCTCTCTTTTCTTCACATTGTCAGTCTATTTTGTCACCACCTCATTGTGTGTGCCCCCATTTTGGTGTCTTCAATGGTCAGTGTGCCTCCAAAGTCTCATGTTAAGTTGACCATGTTTTATACCCTCAAAATTTTCTAAGTCCTGGGTCGTCACGAAGTTCTTTTGGCAGTTTTCCTTTGCCAGTAGCCTCAAGGCTTTCTAGGTCTATCCTATTAGGTTTCCCTCTCTGAATTTCTGTCATGCATTCACTATTTTAAAATGGCTAAAGGCCTTTTCCTTCTTGTGCCCCGAGACCTAGCTCCCTAACTGCCATCCTCATAACTTGCACTAAAAATTTTCCTTCCTCCACTCGCCTCGGGCCCGCTTCACTGGATTTCTCTACCTAGATCTTTGTTGTGAGTTTTCCCTTTCGAACGACCATCCTTTGTAAGACTTCTAGCCCCAAAACCCCATTCTGCCTCTTGTGAGTGTGTTTTTCACTTTAACTTTTGAATGACCATCTGCTTGTGTCCTTCTAGTCTCTAGGTTCCAGACCTCCTATCGCCATCTTGAGGTTTGAACTTACAAACTTTTCACCAGCCATACTCACATTAATGAGATGTATTAAATTCCATTAGGGGTATAAATAATTGGATCAACCTATCATTTTCACATGTCAGGTTGGCTAGAAGAGTTCAGAGCAGGTTTAGAAGAGTCTAGTACTTTCATCTCTTTCTGCCCCATGCTCGTTGCCTTCATTGACTAATTATTCATAGATTTGGCAGCCTCCTCCACTGGATTCTTGAGGTAATTTCACTGTCTAGCTTTCCATGTGTTTTTTTAGTGATTTTCACATTTAAATGGTGGAAAAAATGGGGTTTAAATGTGTTCATTTGATGGAGGAAGGTCAGACCTAAAAATACCATGTTGTAAAACTTCAAGAAAACCTCCAAATCATCATAAAACCAAATCTAGAACTTTATCACCTCGGCATCATTCTTCCCATAGAGTGCCTACATCCTCCAAACCTGAGCCTCCCCTTCGTCATTTAGAAACTTCAAACTCAAACAAGTTTGAAATGATGTCATGTTTCCTAGGGCTTGTGATCCTAGATCTCCTTTGATGGTTCGCCATCAGGACTTAACAAACTTGAACTTTCGACATCCATTCATGCTTCCCGAACCTACTCCCATGGAGTTCTATGCCTAGGATGCCTCGTAGTCTTTATTTTTTTGAATTAAAAAATGGTCCAGTCCACCCGAGCCTCAAAACCCGCCTCATCATTTATTGTCTGAGCTAAACAAATGAACTACCACATCCCTAGTGTCCTTAGGTCCTAGTTCGAAGAGTTCCATCTATGGACCTCTACTCTTTCTTTGTCGTTTCTCATGGCTATCTAGTGACCACTTTCCACCCTTTGAGCCCTGAGTGTCCCAAAGTTTCTTGAACAACAAATGATGAAAACTTAAGTTCCTTCATCTCCATTGGTTCTTGTCCATTGGGTTTCCACTATTGGGAGTCCATCCCCTCTCAGCCGTTAAAAAAGGAAAATTCAACCCATCCTTCCAAACACTTGAGTCTACTAGTCTAATTGTTAGTGGATTTATAACCATGAAAATTTGAAAGCTAAACATGATGCATGGTCCAGTCCACTAGAACTCCATCCCTGAAATTCTGCTTAGTGCATGTTGTTTCAAATGACAAACCTTAGACAGCTTTCCCTCCTCATAGTTATGAGTGACCTAATGAAGATCTAAATGACCTCCAATCTGGAAACAAGTCTCTACCGACATACTTAAATTGAACCCTCTCTTGCATACACCTTTCAAACCATCAAAATCTAAGGTAGGGAGAAACCATACATATTTCCCTAACTTGTTCTCCCTTCAAAATGACATTCCTTCTAGGGAAGTCGGGTCCTTGGGGCTCGGGTTGACTAAATTTCCCTCTCAAAACTACTAATGACATCTCAAAATAAATGTTTGATTTCATGAATGATGAGCTATCTAACTGGAATTCATCTAACAAGGATTTTGGCTGACATTAGTGTCTTCATGCTTGATTGTACTCATCATGCCTTTGTTTGCAGCAGAATATATGAAAACGAGTGCAGGACCCTTGGGGGTTGTCACAGAAAATGACAAAGGAAACAAATCAGATAAAGCTCTTCATGGAAAAGAGCACAAGAACCAAATGAAGTACCAATTCCAAGGGGAGCTATTGCACTCAAATATCATTATAGACTAGAAATAAATTATAGATACCAATATTAGCCATATCGATATTGATGAAATTAAAAAGAGTCAGAGTCAACCTAACCACAGATAATGCGAGGTTGATCAGGGGAAGTGGAATTTCCAAAGCTACAAGATTTCCTCCATCTCTTATAGCTCTTGAACTAGTCATGGCTTGTAGGAAATCATACCAACCTGAGACCCAGATAATAGTAGACAAAGATGAGAACATTCTAGCTTACATGTCTCCCCAGGCCATAATGAAGACTTTCCACATTCCCACCTTCAGAGAAATTGAGATTCCTACTATCTTAGACTACAAGACAATGTGGGATGCAAATCCTAGTGGATGCAAGAATCTAATCAACCAATATTGGTTAAAAGACAAAAGGTGCAATGCTACAAAAGTTCCCCAAGAACTCTTTCGTAGCGATTTCTTTAAAGATTATCATGACTTAGTAACTTTTCTAAGCCAAGTGTTGGGTTTTCCTCCTACTGAATACTTGCAAGAGTGGATGGATAACTTTTTTGAGTAGATTCTTCATGGGAAGGAGGACGGTGCCACACAGACCACATTCTACTAGGGGAAATAATAAGTGACTACTTCTAGTAGTAGTTCATGAGTATTAAGAAAACCTCCAAGTTTTATATGAAATCTTACCTTGTTTACTTGCCGGCTGAATGAAGATAGTATAGTGGACTGTTCAGAGCACTAGATGAAGGATTGGGTCGATAATTAAAGGTTTATGATAGACACCCTTAGTTGTAGTTAAAAAATTTCAAGAGGGACTATTGTAGGGTGAATGACACTTTCATAGGTCACATTGTTAGGTTGCTTCGAGGCAATTTTAAAAGGTGAGTCTCGCACAATGCTCAAGTGTTCCTCATACAATAAGCCTTTATATTCATTCAGTATCCCAAGTTCACATACATTTGTGCCCAAGGCTACACAGAAAGGATGAACAAGCTACCCCGGTATCCTAATGACCAAATTATATTGTTGGAACTCTCTTGGTAGCTGTGACACATACATTCTCTCCTTAGCAACTGGAATTTGGAAGGGATCCCTTGTCCCCTTTTATTTTGGCCAATGGATGTACAAGCTACAAACCTCTTAGTGTGTTGTAAATTTAGAGGAGTTGGATGAATATCATTTCTAGCTTCATATTGATCGTCCACGAATGGACGCTTATGGGAAAATAAGGAAAGCACTTGTACCTTACTACACCCATCTACATCACGTTTAAGATTGCTAGGAAAATTTCCAAGATGATAAGGAGGTGTGCATGAGACTATACATATGAATGACTACCTACTTTGTAAAAAGACTGATTTTGTTTCTTGTACTTGATCAACTTGAGGAAGATGAAAGCACAGTTGTGGATCTTAGGTACAATGCAGCCACTAGCTTTCCACTACCTTCAATAGACTGGGATGAGAAAGAGGTTGATGACCCTGATATTCTAACTAAGTTGATGAAGGCTCATACACAAGGATGGGTCAATAGACAAGTAGCCCAACTAAAGCAACAAGGGGTCATCCTGACGTATCAAGGGCTCAATAGTGAACCTAGTACAATAGATCATGGAGCTGCTACAACCTTGACAGGAGAAACATCTAAATCTCATCCACTCAATCACTCTAGAAAAAGAAAAGAGACTGAGGAGCAACAACCAAATCCAAAAGTGTATGAAAGGAAAGCTTTGAAGGGTGAGTCCACAAAGAAACATAAAAGGTCAAGTGGTACTACTATAATGCCTGTCATTCAAGAGGATCCCCTTCACAAAGGGGAAGAGATGGAGACATATCAGCCAAAGTCCCCACCAAATGCCCCTAATACTAGTGCCCTTCCATCCATTTCTCAAGCCATGGTCACCACATCAACACCTGTGGTGGACATCTCCATCCTTGTGGCTTCTTCTTCACCAACTAGGCTAGTCATGGTAGTTGAATACTCCTCTGCCACCACATCTCTACTTTCCTATGCCTTCATGTCTCCAACCATATTGATCTCCCTGGCAACAACAATAATTCCAATACCAACACTCTCACTTCCAAAGGATTTTCCCAACACTTGAAAACTGCTCCTTTATAAATTTTTGAAGTATTAATAAATGCAACCATCCAGGCTTCCCTAGCACAAGTCCTCGCCAGTGTTCCAATTTTAAATCCTCCAACTAATCACTTGAAGATGAAGGCCACGATGGAAATATCAATAGAATGGGAAAGGTGAGAGATTGAAGCAGCAAAAACAATGGAGGAAGAAGTGGATGAATACCATGAGCATCCAAAATATGAGCACCTCCAAATTAAAAAATTACTTTGTGAGGAAGAAGAAACATGATCTTTTGAAAGCATATATGAAGAAGAAGATGTCGAAGGAAAATTAATTGTGTAGACTTTCAATCTTGACTTTGTGGAAGAGTTGTCCCAAAAATTAAAGTATGTTGGGGAAGAAATAGAAAGACCATGTTCCAAAGAAAGAAGAAAAGAAGGTGATAAGATGGAGGAAAGTGTGCAACCTCCAACAGGTGAACAATAAGAAGAAGGCCCTAGTCATGGTGATGAGATGCCTCTTCCTGCAAGGCAGGAAGAGCAAGAAAAGAAAGAACATGAAGATATGTCACCTCCATGTGAGGAAGAGGAAAATGTAGAAGATCAACCTAAAAAGGAGATCCAAGCTGATAAGAGCCCTGAAATAGAGCAGCCCAGGGAACACAGGAATGAAGATGAACTTGATGAGGAAAATAAAGAAGAGAAATAAAATGAGGCTGAGAGAGAGTAAAGTCCCAAAGAGCACTTGCTCACCAAGCCCCAAATAAAGTGCATAGAATTCACTTGAGACTCTGATGAAGGAGAGGGGGAAGATACTAGAGTGGAGAAGGATGTTTCCAAAGATGGAGAAATTGGATTCATAAGGGATGAAGAAAAAGGTGACAATGATTCACCCAAAGGAAAGACTCAGATGCTTGAATGGCTAGAAAAGCAATTGGAAAAAAGGCTCCCAACCTGAGTGATCCAAAGGAAAGATTGGAGGCTATCCTATCCTAAGCATAGATCACTACTAGAAAAGAGAAGAAGCCTAAAATCAGATCCAAGGTGATGATGGATTCCTCTAGATCAAGGACCCTACAATTAGCCACACCAGTGGTGGGCACATAAGGTATAAGTTATAATGTCTCCACCATTAATTTGGGAATAGCTACTATAGAGAAAAAGGTGGATCACCTCCAGGAGTCTATCACCATGATGGTGCATTTTATTCAATAGGATAAGGTTTCAAAAGAAGTGAAGAAGTGCTTAAGGTTCAAGTAGTTGATCTGGAAGATTACATCCAACAATGGTCCTCAATGGAGGAAATGCCTAGCACATCTTTGGCCCCACCATAGTTTCTATCAAAGGATAAAATTGACAATCTCGAAAAGAGGAAGACCTTGGAAAAGACCACAAAGAGTTGGTTCCGACAGGTCTTTTACATAGGGAACATGGGCATCAACCATGATGTTAGGACAACAAACAAGTTCTTTGATTTACAATAGTCTCTTGAGGGTACGAGGAAACTTTGCACTGACTTCTCAAGGAGATACGACTCCACTTACCCAAAGATCAAGGCTATTCTCAAGCTGCTAAGCACAACTTGGGAGAAAGAGCTTGCATTTAATAAGGATGACCATTGGCTAGTGAATGTATGGAAGAATGACTTCATGAACCGAAAGGATAGGTTGGAGTAAGTGCTTGAAAAAGTGAGTCCATACATTGAATGGGCTAAGGAAATCATAGTTGATTGTGTCTGGTACTTGAAACTAATGACATGATATGATATGTATTTCGTACAGATGGACCCAAAGAAGATAAAGCCACACTTCCACAAGAGGATTAAGGATGAGATGTCAGATGAAATTACCACTGATTTCATGAGTTTTTCTGCTCGAGCCTTTGCCTAGTTAGAATTTTTCTAAGACCACATTGCCAAGTATGATGAAGATTGGGAAAAGCTTACTGAACTATCATAAGAATGGAGTTATCAAGTGCTACAATAAAAAATCATTGACGTTGATAAGCTCCAACCGCTAATTTTGAAGTTCATGGAGTATTCTTATTTGAAGAAACAAAATGGAAACCCTATTATTGGTGAGGAATTCCTGAGAGAGTAGCTATAGTAAAAGGGAAATCAACAAAATAAAAAATGCTACAGTGTTGTCACAAAAGAGAAAATAGGGATATGGACAAAGTTGTATTTTAAACTATAATATATTGGGGGGTAGGTAGAACCCTAGTTTATGGTGAATCTTGGCCACACAATGCAAATTAATCTTGGCCATTCATTCTACTTTTTGGAAACTATAAATTGGGGGTATCCTTTCATTTTCAAAGAGAGTTGAGTTGTTGTAATGACATGCTACAGAAATTTTAATAGAAATACACTCACTTTGGTGCATTTTTGAGTTTCTCTACATGTTTCATGATTCATCTCCCATAGTTAGATGTTTTAGTTAGATTTTTCTTATTGTTTTAGTTAGTTGTAGTTTGCTTTGATAGATTTGGTAATGTTGTTTTGTGGTTATGAAAATTTCTATTGTGTAGGTACCTTCCTAGTCCATACCTTTTGTTGTTTGCTACTGGTAAATGGCTATGTAAAGTTAGTCTGAACTTAAACTTAAAGCTACTTCAAAATTTTATATTTGTTTATGGATTAATATGGTGAAATATCTATAGACCTTAGAAGATAGCACAAATTTTATGAGATTGTGAATTTTCTAGTTAAGTGAAATTTTATTTGAAGGAAGTTGTCCATAGCATAAAATCCATGATTACTATTCATAGTTAGTTGTAGATTGTAGAAGTATCCCATGCCAAGGCTCATTGCATTTTGTAAAGCTAAAACTTAAGAAAACATTGAACATTTAGGTTGTTCAAACCTGTAGCAAAGTAAACATCAACTTCCATTCAAGAAACTTCAATTTCCAAGATCCACTTTGCAACCATCTATGTAAGTTCATCCTATGATTACAAAAAAAATCACATCAAATATCAACTAAGGAATTTCATTCAAGTCATGACTTGACAACTAAGAGAGGTAGTGCATCCACATATTGCTTGTGTTGAGAAAGTGTGCAAAACACCAGATCAACAACTTTCAAGATTATTCTTCATGGAAAGGTAATCAATTCCATTATTGCATGTTTCATTACATCTTTTTATCATTTTGGTTTAATTACCTAAATGACGTTTGATCAAGGAAAACCCCCATATGCCCTAACATTCACCATTTCTTCTTCTCTTTGTGTGTGTTTGTAGATTTACGTCCCTTCAAAAATTAGAAATCATTGAAGATCAAGTTCCAAGGTTGCTAAAGTCCTCTCTTTATTTAACTAGTCAAAATATCAACAAAATATCATTTTCAGTCCAGTAAATTAGAGTTTCGCAAGGAGACACCTGTAGAATATCAAAGTGCAGATCAAAAGCTCTAGAATCCACTTTTGAAAATCCAGAAATTCAAAAGTGGACTCATTCACCATGGGTGGTGAATGAGTCCCACTCTAGGGTCAATTCTGAGTTTTCTACATTTTTTAGTAACCTTTTGTCAGAAATGGGATCTGGCTCAGTTTTATAGAACTGGAACTAATTTTCCCAGAATGGCGAATGAGTCCCACCAGGCCTAAAAAACATCAGTAGTATCTCAAATGTAATTTCTAGTCTTCATCAAGGTTTTAGGTGCACATTTTCAATTTGGCTCATTTCTGTTAAGCTTTGCATCCATTTCTAGTTCATTTTTGCATTACACCATGTTTTTTCAAACATAGCATAAATCATAGATTTTGCATACATAATAAGTCATATAGATCATTTAATTGTATTTAGTTCACTTCATTTAGCTTAAATAACATCACACATAACATAATTTGAATGAACCATTTAGCATTTTGGGCCCTATCTCTCTCCTTTTAGGTGAAAAACCCTACAAGAGTTAGAGAGGTGCAAGGAGCCAAAAATCTACAATTCAACAGTGCTATCTACATGTGGTGTGATATGTTATATAATCTATGTTAATAAATTCCTATTATGCCATGATTTCCTAGATGTGATAGATGCCTTTGTTTTTGTATTTTCAAATGCAACATATATGTATGATTTGAAATGTATGATATTTATATGTTGTTTCTAACATGATTGCATTTGCAGGATGCTTTATATTTTGGTGTGTCATAGGACTCCGTCATAATACAAGAAAGAAGAAATGTTAGTGCAAAAAGAAGATGAATAATAAAAGACATGGATGTTAGTATTAGGAATGTTTGATGTTTTTATGGAACACAATAGGCCTTGCATTAAATCATCATTGGGCGGTAACTAATATGGATGGAGACAAACACCATGATATGACATAGATCAAGGTGTGTAAGGTCATCCACCTACTAAAAATAGACAGTCATAGACAAGGAGTGTCTTGGCTCATACTAAGGGAAAAATTTGCCTCAGTATTTTTTCCAAGACAAACCACAGATAGTAAACAAATAAAAGATGGGTTATGATACATCATTTCTCCTCTAAATCCTTCATGGGACATCCTCGAGGAAATTAGTAACATGACTCAAAAATCAAAGATAAAAGATATTTGAAAAACAATAGTCAAAGAAAAGAGAGTCATGATACATCATTTCTTCTCTAAATCCTTCATGGGACATCCTTGAGAAAGCTTAGTAATAGGATTCCAAGATAAAGACAAATAAAGTGATAAAATAAATAAGCCACAAAGTCAAAAGCCAGTAAAATATTTGCCAAAACTTGATCTATTTTTTTTATTGTTTTGATTGATAAGATGATTGATTGATAGAGTTTGATTTCTAGAAAGATACATATCGTATAAGACATTGAGTCTAGTTTCAATTTTGTGACTATCTATATAAGGTATTTTAAAATCCTGGTTTTAGAAAGAAACGTATCGTATAAGACATTGAGTTTGATTTTGTTGATCTGATAGCCTATGTAAGGCTATATTGATTATTTGATAGTGTATGTATTCAGGAAGGACCCATCCTATATAAGACATAATTTGATTTTTATTTTGATGATGTCTATTTTTTAGGAAGGACACATCCTATAGTAGACATAGGTTGATTTGTTTTGTTTGTTGCATTGAAAATTTGTTTTATTTGACTTGATGAAATTGTTGACTTGTTCATCTTGTTAATGCATGACTTGATATATGTATTGATAACTACTTGTTCTTGATGATGAACCCTAAAGGACTTACCTAGTGCAACTTCAGGGGATCATCGATTAATGGCGTTTCCTACGTTATACATGCAAAGACCTTGTAGTTCGACTAGATTTTGACTGAGAAGACTAACTATACAAAGCTTGATTTGTATGAAGATATTTAATGTTTGTGGTAGTTTATGTGATGAACCCTAATGGACTGACCTAGTACAGCCTTGAGGGCTCATCGAATGGTGGCCTTGCCTACATTATACACACAAAGACCTCGTAGTTCAACATGACCGATGACTTTGTCATATAGAAAATGTATTGGGTCATGATTTTATATAGACACACCTAAAAGGACTTACCTAATTCCTTAGGGGAACATTGGCAGATGGCCTTCCCTACATCTAGTCGCAGAGGCAACGTAGTTCAACAAATGACAAAGATTGACAAGTGCAACTGACTCTGACTCTATTTTTAGATTTTTGACATGTTTTGATTTTTTGTCTTTTGAAGTTTTCTGGTGTTTTTGGATTTTTTTAGGAAATTTTTGTAATATTTTTGGATTTTTTCATTGTTTTACGTCTTCAAAACACCCAATGTAAGAACCAATATGATGTAATTCAAGTGCTTTCCCCTAGTCAGGTATAAGACCAATTGATTATGAATATGATAGGAAGAGGGATGCAGAGTGCACTCGATGTCAATCATTCCAAGTTATGAAAAAGACAACCATTTATTATGAATGGTGTGTACAAGTGATGAATGGGAAAGATATATGATATGTACAAGGATATGGATAATAAAGATAGGTGGTATGTATAGGGAAGTCAGATTGGAATGATGCCTATTTCCTAGGTTTTCACCATTGTACTTATCCAAAGTGACACCGAAGTGGTTTTCACTATTAGACAACTTATTTTTTTTTACTATTTTCTTGATTTTTTGATTTTTTTGGTTTGTTGATTTTTTTTTTTGTATTTTTGATGATTAAGGCAACACTCTCGAAAGCTATGGGTAAAACTTCTTTAGATGAAGACTTTTGATAGGTGCTGATAATGGTTATCCTTTAGGAGTAGAGAGTTGATATGCTCCTGATCCAAATGCTTCTATAACAATGTAGGGTCCTAACTAGTTTGGTTCAAACTTTCTTGATTTTTCTCTTTCAACTTGATTCTTGGGATTCTCGATTAAGACCAGGTCATTGATGTCAAAATTTCTATTCCAGACCTTCCTATTGTAGATATGACAAAGATTATTTTTATTTTCTTCGAGATGATCTAATACCTTCTATCTCTATTCATCTAGGAATTCTATCTCATGTAGTCATGAAATACAGTACTCTTCATTGTCAATATGACCTTTCAAGGATACCCTTAGGGAAGGGATCTCAACCTCAATAGGAAAGATGGCCTCAGAACCAAATACTAAGGAATATGGAGTGGCACTAGTGGGAGCATGGATGCTTGTACGGTAAACCCATAAGGCTGGATTAAGCTATAAATGCAAATCATGACCAACATCATTGATAGTGTTTTTGAGTATTCTAATGATTGTTTAATTAGATTCCTCAGCTTGGCCATTATCTTGTGGGTAATATGGAGTTGAAAAGTGGTGTTGGATGTGGAATTTTTCACAAAGATGATAGACTTATTTGTTTTTAAATGGATGACCATTATCTATGTGTATGGACTGAGGGACAACATACCAACACATGATATACTTTAGGATAAACTTAGAAATCTATGTGTTAGTGATGTAGGTCATGGGAGTAGCCTCAATCCACTTGTAAAATACTCAATGGTAGTAATAATGAACTTATGGTCATTGGATGATGTGGGATGTATCTTACCTAATGAGATCAAGTCCCCATTAGGCAAAGGGCCATGGTGACGTTATGGGATAGAGCTCCTATGTTGGTGCATGTATCAAGTCTCCATGTACCTGAAATTTTCAACATTTCTTGACAAAGATGTATGAGTACTTTTCCATGGTAGGCCAATAGTAACCTAGTCTCATAATATTCTTAGCTAAGGTAGGACTGCTAGAATGGGATCCACATATACCCTCATGTACCCCATGCAAGGCTATTTTTGCTTCTTTAGTATTGAGACATCTCAATAGGGTATTTTCTAGGGTACATCTATAAAGGATGTCTCTAATGATGGTGTACTTGGCTAATTTGTGGAGAAATGTCCTATGTTGGTTATTGGAAAGGTCCAGGGGTAGGATTTTGGCATGGAGGTAGTCGTATATGTATTTATACCATGGGGAATTGGGACCAACAATCTCACACACCATCTTCAAATTTGGGATGTTGTAGGTAGGGAGCAAAAGTTGTTCTACCAAAAACTCAAATTTAGGCATGCTACTAGGTATGTCCAAGAGTGAAGCAATAGTAGCCATGGAATCTACTAACCTATTTAGAACATGAGCTATTTGATGAATTTCAACCTTGTCAAAGTACCCTTTGAAACTATCT
Organism: Sequoia sempervirens; assembly: GCA_007258455.2. Lineage (NCBI taxonomy): Eukaryota > Viridiplantae > Streptophyta > Pinopsida > Cupressales > Cupressaceae > Sequoia > Sequoia sempervirens. Next base: position 127,141 of record VDFB02104218.1, on the reverse strand, counting down.
ACCATGTGTTTGTGTGGAGCTATCTTTTCATCTTTAGTCTCATAATCATCATTTACTTATCAAATTACCAGTTGAGAATTTCCATAAACCTATAGGTTCTTGATCTTCCATTTGACTGCCATGCATAATCCTATCACAAGATCCTTGTATTCTACTATGTTTTTGGTACATGGAAAAGAAATCCTAAATGAATTAGGAATAGAGTCACCTTGTGGTGTGATAAAAAATATACCAGCCCCTGAACCATGATTTTTTTGGGACCCATCAAAGTATAATTTCCATGTAATGCTCATGTCAATGGTGAATATAAACTCATCAGGAAAATCTACAACTAAAGGGTGATTTTCTTGTATCGATGCATCGACCAACTAATAAACAATGTCTTGTCCTTTAATATCTTTCCTTTCTACATACTGGATATCATACTCACTGAGTACCATTACCCATTTAACTAGTCATCATGTTAATGTTTCCTTACTAAGGAGATATTTTAGAGGATCTATCTTTGCAACCAACATGGTTTGGTGGTTTAGCATGTAGTGCCTAATTTTTTGAGTAGCAAAAACTACTACAAGAAAAGCACATTCAATGGTACTATAATTGAGATCATAACCTAGTACCAAAGTGCAACTAATATAGTATACTTCCCATTCGTGACCCTCATTGTCATTTTGTTCAAGCAGTGCTCCTAGCTCTGAGGTGGTGGCTAGAATATAGAGAATCAATGGTTGTCCCTCAATAGGTGGCATTAAGACTAGTGGTGTGAGTAGGTACTCTTTGATCAAGTGAAAATCTTCCTAGCACTTACTTGTCCATACAAATGGTACTCCTTTTTTAAGTAAATGTTGAAAAGAATGTGTCTTATCTACTAAATACAATATGAATCTTCTGATAGATTGTAGTCTCCCTTGTAGAGTCCTTAGTTGACTGAGATTATTTGGTGGAGGCATATATATTATAGATTTCACCTTTGTTGGGTCTACTTTAATGCCTCATCTAGAAGTGATATACCCTAGAAGTTTTCCTAATTTGACATCAAGCAAACATTTCTTTGGATTTAGCCTCACCTTATACTCTTCTAGCCTTTGAAAAATCTTGTCTAATACCTTTAAATGATTATCCATTGTCACTGATCTAGCTATAAAATTGTCGACATAGTCCTCCATAAGAGTGTGTATGAGGTCATGAAAAATAGTGTGACACGTTGATATGTTGCTCCAACATTTTTTATTTTGAAGGGCATGACACTCTAGAAATATGTTCCCCATGGATAGGTGAAGATTGTCTTAGGTTGGTCTTCAATTGCAAATTTGATCTGATTGCACCCTAAAAATCTATCCATAAGGGATAACATCTCATATCTTGTTGTTAAGTCAAGAATCATGTCAATGTTTACCAGAGGAGAATAATAATTAGGGCATGCTTTGTTTATATCTCTAAAATTTGTACAGATGTGGATGCCCCCTGTTGATTTTGTGACTGGTACTAGATTAGAAATCCAATCTGCATAGTCAATTTATCTGATCAAGCCAATGCCCAACAGTTTCTTCAATTCAGCCTTGACTAGTAGAGCAATTTGTGGGTGCATTTTCTAAACTTTTATTTCACTGGTTTAACACCTGGTTGTAAAGGAAGATGATGTATTACTAGTTCAAGATCCATCCTAGGCATGTCAACATATGACCATGCAAAATTGATTTTTCTTTGTGTGAAGAAGTTGCATAATTTTGGTGGTTCTATTTCTGTCAATGATGCTACAAAATATACTAGCTAATGATTCTCTTCAGTGCCTATATTGATTTCCACTGATTCTTCGACTAACATAGGTGAATTTTCTTGAGCAACTAGGAGAATGTTCAAACCTCCATCCTTGGGTGCCTCAGAGAGGTTTTTTCCTTCAGATGCATCCTTATTTTTTTCTTTTTCATCGTCTAAAGGTGCCTTTCAATTTCAGCTAGAGACTCATCATTTTTATTTTTGTCATTTTTTTCTTATTTTTGTGACTTGAGGGTTGAATGGATTCTCCAAAATATGCCATGTTATCCAAGTCTATGGTAAATCCAACCTTATGATCACCACTAGGTATTCCTTCTCATAGTCCCAGGAACTTAGCTATTGCTTCATCATTCTCAAAAATGTCTAAGATTGGTGTGTCTTGTTGGTCCCAATCAATGAGCTGGGGATACACTAAAGGCATGTCACCATTGAAGGTTTTAAAGTTCAAAGGGGTCAAGGTAAAAGTTGAGTTCTTCACATAGTCACATAGGTTTCTTACCAAATCCTCTTTGCTCTTTTTGTTGGGCATAGGGGGATTCTAAGGTGTGCCTATAGTCAAGGTGTGGTTATCTGAAGTGGATTTGTTAGGTTCCCAAGAGGTAGGATCAAGAGATTCCCAATAGTAATTTTTAAACTATTCCTCTTTTGTCAAAGTCTTTGGTGGATAGGAATTCAATGGATTTGGTGAGGATTTCAACATTTGGTCAAGTTCTCCAAATAGCTTATCAAGGTCCATGACAAAGATGGAGGATAGGGATTCCCACTCATATTTTTTAGAGTTGAGGGAATCACAGTAGGGTTAGTTAGATGGCTCATCGAATGTCTTGATAATTTTAGAAGCACTTACTTCCTCAAGTTAAGGTGATGTGGTACTAGAAATGCCAATCTACAACAGTTGAAATCCAAGTCCTAGGACTTTCAGCCATTTTGAAACAATGTAAGCCTAAGCCACTATGTCCATTATATCACTTTCTTTGCATTATGGTGAAACCTTTTCCATATTGATCTGTAGGTATCTGAGAAAGTGGAGGATTTTATTCATTGTCCTCTTTGTATAACCAAGAGGTCACATTATCTTCATTTATGGCTTCTTTACTCAATTCTCCCCATTTTGTGAAGGTTGTTGTTGGGGGAATGTGTATGGTGACCATTGACTATCTCCTATTTGCTGTAGGTAAACTATATGATTTAGGAGGAAGCAGATGGCTAACATAATAAGTTGTCTTCATGTGATATTCTCCAAAACCCTTATCTTGATTCTCGATTGTACGAATGGAAGGTAATGATGGCGAAGTTGATGTTTTAGAAAGAGGAGATGGATTGACATAGTGGGATGAATTGGATGGTGAATCTTCTTGGTTTGCAGGCACCAGGCATTGGGGTATCTTTCATAGATTAGTACAATGTTGGAAAGGATCTGGGTCACCATGTATTGTAATCTCAGTGCCATTGTAGGCTAATTTTATACATTGATGATATGTGGAAGGGACCACCTTCATAGCATGAATCCATGGTCTGCCTAGCAGAAAGTTATAAGGGAGGACAAGATCACAAACCTAAAAATTTTCTCCATAATTATTGGACCAATTTTGATGGGGATTGTTATAACTCCCTTTGATTTTTCATTATTCATGATCATAAGTCTTAATGACAATGCTTTTGGTGGTGTCCATACATGCCTCTAAGAAGCCTAATGCCTTAACCATTTTTAAAATGAAAAAGTTCAACCATGCTCCTCTGTCTACCAAGACTTGTCTAACTTTGGTTTTATGAACAAGGACTTCAAGGTGTAATAGGTCATTATGATTTGTCTTCTTATTTGTATAGTCTTCTTTGAGAGAAGGTAGCATGATGATTATTGGTTAAGTAGCCTACCATCTCTTGGAAATAATTGACATCGAGGTAATTGGGTAACGTCTTGCTTTGTAAAGCCTTGTCTAAAATGGATCAGTGATAGGGTTAGATACATAACAATTCCAAGATAGAGATTTGGAGTGGGGTTTTCCCCAACTTGTCAAGTAATTTATACTATGGATTGGAAGTTTGTGGTGTCTAGTGTGATGGAGGGCCTTGGATGGTGATCGTGGTTCAACGAGTGTTGATAGCACACATAGGAGTTTTATTTATGGTGATCGTGTTGACATGCTCATCAATAGCTTGGATGTGATTTATGATGGGGCCACTATAACCATGCTTGACACTAGCATAGTTGGTGGAAGTATTGGTCTTGTTTCCTCAAATGGGGACTTTTCATTTCCCATGATTATGTAATGGATCAGAAAAGACCTTGTGATCAATATTTGAAGATGTCAGTTTCTATCCACCAACTTCAATATTTTTATTCTCGACAAAGTCTTGTATGATGTTTTTTAGTTTTCATAAATTTTGTAGGCTATGTCCCTTAGTCCAATGGAAATCACAAAATGCATTGTCATCCCACCAAAATGGCTTGAGTTTCCCTAGATCGTATTGTCTTGGCTCTTGGATCTGTATGAGATTGTGTTGCAACAGTTGTTTGAAGACTAATTCAATGGGTTCCCCTAAGGGAGTGAACTCATGTTTTGCAAACCTCCTTTGCTGTTGTGGTAGCTAGGTGTTTTGGGTAGTGTTGGGGGTTTGATTGATGACATTGAATTTTTTGGTAGAGGGGATTTGACCTCTAAGTGTAATGATTGGTTCTACTTGTAAGGTTTTAGCATCAACGACCCCATCATTGGTAACATTTTTATTCTAAGACTAAAACTTGTTTCTATCATTAGGGGTGTTCCAGAAAATTGGATATTTGTTGGGTGTCTTGAGTTCCCCTTTGTCAATGAGGCCTTTTCCTAGTATGAGACCTTTTTCCACTAGTTCTGCAAAGGATTTGCAACAATGTACTCTCAAGTCACTTTTCAATTTTGAGTTGAGGTTTTCTTGGAATATAGTGACTTTTTGTTTCTTAGGTATCTTTATATGACATCAACTAGCTATAATTCTCCATCTCTGGAAGAAGGAAATAGAAGTTTCTCCTGTGTATTGTCTAGTGTGACACAAGGTCGCTATGTTGATTTCGTTGTCGATATTAAACGATAAATGTTCAATGAATTTTTTGGCCAATTCACCCCATGATTTTATGCCATAATAGAGAACCAAAAACCATTCTAGTACAATTCCAATAAGACTTCTTGGAAAGAGTCTCATAAGATAGGTGGGGTCATATGCAACATCTATGCACATTGTGGAAAATTCCCTTATGTGTTCAATTGGATTATGCTTTCCATTGTACTTGGGTAGGTTTGGTATAACATAACCATGTGGGAAAGGTGTCATGTATAATGATTTGTTGAAGGGAAATGGGCATAAGTCCTTTACTGAAAAGGTTGGCTTGTTGGACACCACCATATTATCCATCTGTGTTTGCGGGGCATGCATTTGTGTCTATAGGACATCAACTTGTGTTAATGATGTGTTGGATTGTTTGGGTCTATGTACGTATTTTGGAATCCAACATGTTGTGATGGGTTTTAGTTAAGTGTCAATATTTAAAGTGGGTTTGGATTCATAATCTGTGTGAATGGATTTTGATTTCAGATTTGTGAAAATGTATTTTGATTCAAAATATGTGAAAAAGGGTTTTAATTTGGAATGTGTGAAGTGGTGGGTTGGCTTCCATATTCAAAGGAGGGTATGTTTCCTATTTGTGAGACCCCAATCTATGGTATAGTGCTAGCGACATTGACACTTGGTATATCTATTGTCTGTGGTATGGTACCAGTGACATTGACACTTGGTATAGGAGTTGACATTTTAGGTCTTTTGTTCCCAAAAAGAGGACCAAAGGGATTGGACGATGATGCCACTATGGTAAATTTTAGACCCTATGTTGAACTAGATGTACCAAATGGAGATGTGTTTATCATTGGAGAACTCTATGTAGGTACTCCAAATAGTATGGTGGTAGTCACTTGAGGTATAGTGACACTAGTAGTTGTCATGTTTGTCCCTTGGGTAGATGCACATTGTAAGGTATGGCTATCAAATCTAGGAGGTAACTTGGCACCTTTTGCTAGAAATTTAGCTAAGTATCATTCAGGATCATTCACTAGATAGTCATCTACAAAGGAGGAAAACTTAGGGTCATGTGTAGCAACATCTATGTCTTCCACTACAATATGTCCTTGTGCATCTCTAGTAACAAATTTGTCTAACAAAGTCTTGTGAGGTCTTAATGAAGATGTCCCTAAAAAGGGGTTCAAGAATGAATTGATGAAATCACTTGGATCATCCATATTTTCTCTTTCTTTCCTTTTAGATTTTGTTACAATGATGTAAAATAAGCTCAAAGTACAAGTGACGCAAAAACTAAGCCTATGGATGATTATGAATCTAATCTATGTTTTTGTTATTTTCTTGCAAATAAGGAATGAATGCAGCTTTTTCTTTTTATATTTTCTTGCAAATAAGCAATGTCTAAAATGATGCTATCCTAGAATGATAGTGTCTAAATATACAAAAGTCTAAGTGATCAATTTTGGAAGATTCTAAAAGAGGTTACCTACCAACTAAAGCTTAACCTAGGTGTCAATTTTAGTTTCCACAAGGGAGCTTTGTAGGAATAGAACTAAAAGATAAGGAGAGCTCCTAGACTAGACTAATGAGCTGGAAGGACTCACATGTAGGAAAAAAAGATATGATGACAAGGTTCAATGAAAATTTTCATTGTAGCGAGGGTTTATCGAAAGTGTGGAAATTTCCTATTCTAAGATCTGTAAATGATGATCCTTCTAAAGGTAATTAAAAATCTTAAGATGAAAATAAGATCTACAACTAGGATGCCTATCACTATGGCTAAATGATACCTAAAGGATGCAATCGTGCAAAGTATGAAAAAACTTTATGGTTTTTGTCCAAGGATCACTATAAAAAGATAAGTTAGATACTGGTATGACTATTTGATTTTGGTTTTTGATAGTGAATTCGAGTTTTCAGTTTATTAGGAAAATGTGTTGCAAGATCACATATGCATTATAGAATTCAACAAGTGTGCTTTGTTTTTTAGATGTGGTCTTCTTGTGAATCAAGTATCGGTTTGTATCAGGAAGATGTGACTTTGTATCAAAAAGATGCAACTCACTATATTAGATGCGGCTCAGAACTAATCATATGTGGTTTTCAAACTCATATAGTGCACTGGTAAATAGAGGTTCAACTTTGTGACAGGGCATATGTGTTGTTCCAGATTGCAAATTTGGCTCACCTAATTAGATGTGTCATAGAGAGTTTCTAATGCGGTTTTCTAGTAACAAGTGTAAACATGTGACCTAAGATATTAGATGCATTGTCTTGTTAAGTAGATGCATCTTGTTCTGACAGATGTGACTCACTAGTAAGTAGATGTGACATATTTGATAGATGTGACTCACTGGTAAACAAATGTGACTTAGTTTTGGTGACTAATAGATTGGACTCAGTTTTGATAGATTTGACAGACTGGTAAATAGATGTGACTCTAAGTAACAAATGTGTTTTTCTAGTGAACAAGTGCGACTCTGTTTATCAATTATGATTTTTTGGTGAATAGATGCATTTTTCTATAAACTTTCAGTTGTTGACTCACTATTTCGGATCAAATTTTTGAAAAATAATAGACACTCAGAAAACAAAATATGGGTGATCCCACAAGAGTGGTTTACAATTTTTGGCCAAACTAGACATTGAAATATTTTTTTTAACTAAATCTTCACTTTCAAACAACTATATCAGCTAAACCATGAGGAATTTGAAGATGATGCAAACTAGAGTTTCCTGAAATTTTGTCTATAGATTCTAAATATATTTTTTTCAAATTTTTGGAATCAGATTGCACTTCTTTTCCATCTCCTCCAAACTAGGTTTTTTTAGAAAACAACATTTTTAAAAGGTGACCTCACCATATAACGCATAACTTTTTCCATGAAGGATAAAATTATAATTCTTTTGAATTTAAATTTGCAACTTTGATATCTAGTGCTTCCACTTGGTTAGATAGTTTTTTATTGAAATTATACTTTTTGGGAAGCTTATAATAAGGACTAAATACTTGGAAAAAATAAATTTTAAATGAATTCATTTGATCCCCGAAAAGGTAAATCAAAAGTGATTTTTTATCAGCATTTTGATAGGTATAAAGGAGACTCTACTATAGGTATGGTTTAAAACTAGCGGGCTTCTATCCAAGGGGGTTTGATTTAAGGTAGTTTGATCAAACCCTCTTCAATTGGAATTATTTAAATGAAAATTTTCAAGGCTTAAATCATTATATTTTCTAAAAATATGTGATTTCAGCAAAAATTAGTTTCTCCCAGAAATAATTAAATTAGACAAGTACTATCCTAAGACTAGAATGTGATTGTATCTTATTGAATTCTCACTTGGGTTTCCCAAGCTACACTTATTCAGAGTAGATGACTATAAGCTTGACCTCATTGGTTTCCCTCCATGGAACTCACTTCTCTGGGGTAGCCAAGGTTCAGTACCCATGAAACTCCCATGGCATAATTCTCCTCTCTACAAAGAACCATATGTATGTAAGACAACTTTAGAGGTCCAACCTCCTGCACCAGTAGATAGAAGGATTTAGTTTTCTAAAACAAATGGTGTCTAGTAAGGGAGTTTGTGAACAAAGAGCCCATCTTAAATATCTTGAGATTGGGAGGGTCTCTCCCACTCTCATAACCACTGAGTTTCAGTGGACCAAGGGTATCATGACTTGGCTTCGAATAACGCTATCCACTCCTTGGGTTACAAATTTTGTTCTTCCCCTTTGATATAGACCACTAGAAAACATGCTCAAGGTCAAACCCTAAGGTGATGAAATCCCTAGGGAAGCCTCTCTTAAAAAAGAAAAAGACTAATGTGTACGTACACACTGGATCAGGTAATGCAAAGTGTGAAAATGCACAAAATACAGTAAATAGAGTTCCTTTTAAGCACTAATGTAAATGTTATCTAATCTACTCAAAAACTCTTGTTTCAAAATAGCCTGATGAGGGAACAACCCGAGACACAGAAAATAACCCACAAATAAGAGAATAACTTTATTATTCAGAAAATGGAGCTTCTTACATGTAAAGGATCTCAAATCCCCAAGTTCTACAACACATGCAAGCTACAGAAAGCTACAAGATAACCCTTTCGCAACATGCGAGCTTGTCCCCAAAAAGTTACCCAAAAATTAGAAAAACCCACCCATAAATAAAGCTCCTCATTAGTTTGGAGCCAAAACAGCATTCAAATTGAGTTTTGGCAGTTTGGTGCCAAAAATTTACAACATGAAGTTCAAATTTCAAAAGAGCATTTGCAATGGTATCTTCTAGAAAGTGTGCCAACTTCTCGGGGGCCATAACTTTTGATTCGGGGCTCTGATTTGCGAACCGTTTGAATCGTTGGAAAGGTCTCAAAGTCAAGAACACGCTCAAAATTTGCTACACCAATTTTGGCAAGTTTGAGGGCCGATATGGAAGATCTAAGTTCCTCAAATCCCACTCGGAAGGTTTCCAGGTGCAAATCTGGGAAACTAAAACTGCAATATCTTCCAACCCAGGAATAGAAAATAAAAACCGTAAATTGGGAATTTCATTATGACAAAATGGGTATCCAAAAATGTAAAAACATATAAAAAATGATAAACTTGAAATTTAACTATTTTTAGGTGTTGCAGAGGTGCCGCACCAACTGGATGCTCCTGCATCCCAGGACACACAAGGCAATTTTTGAGAAGTGACCAGATCACATCTGGATAGATGGGAAAACCTGGCTGGTGAGCTGCTACCTTACTTGATGACTAGGAGGAATCTTCCCACAAGCCTTCCTCTCCATTTCTGGAATCTTCTTCATCTTTGCCTATTTTTTGGTCCTCCTTCCCACCCACGACTATCTGAGTTTCCTCGAAATCATAACACTTTTTATGAAGTAGGTGCTAGAGATCCCTGCTTGTTCCATCATTGTGGTATCCTCATGTGGTGCTAACCAAATCGAGAGAGAAATGTTGAACGTGGGAAATGTAGAGATCATAGAACTAACTCTACCTCATGCATTCCCTGAATCATGCCTCTTTAAAATTTACAGGGATCGAACTTCTTCATCTTCAATTTGTTATATGTTCCCACTGGAAACCTTTCTTTCCTCAAATGGACCATGTGTCACCAATCTAAAACTCCTTGCCCTCAGCTTGATGCGCCTTGGCCTTATACTACATAGCTGTGTAATATGTTCTCACCTGCTCTCATGTATCCTTGATGTTTTTCTACAAAATCTACGGCTAACACTTATTTTTCTTCTAAATGCAATCCATCTTCCTCAGTGCTTGGAGCTAATGCAGGAATGCCTCCATACACAATGCTGGACTAGGTGATCTACCCGATTATACATTGAAGAAAAGTGTTGCCAAGAATATATTTGCAGATGGAATCGAGTCCATCCCTTAGGTTTTATCTCTACCAAAAATCTCGATTATAGGTTACCCGGACTCCTATTAACAACCTCTGTCTGCCCATCTATTTTTGGATGGTGTGCAGAACTGAACTTCAGCTCTGTCTTCAGCTTCTTCCACAAGGTCCTCCAAAAGTACCCCACAAATTTGGTGTCACGATCTGAAACAATACTCTTTGGAAAACCATGTAGCCTCACCACCTCTTTGAAGAACAAGTCAGCAATGTGGACTGCATCATGGGTCTTCTGACATGGAATGAAATGTGCCATCTTCGAAAACCTATCAACCACCACAAAAACTAAATCATTCCCTCGTTGTGTCCTTGGCAAACCAAGAACAAAGTCCATACTTATATCCTCCCATGGCCTCTCTGGTACAGGTAAGGGCTGATATAAGCCTGTATTCTTGCTCACTCCTTTAGCCATCCAGGCATACTCTACAGCTTTATTTCGCTTTATTTCCCATCACGACAACAGTAGCATTGCAGCCATGAATTGCTATCCCATTAGAGCGTGCTGTCCACTATGCTTCGCCAACTGCTCGGAGTTCTCCTCACTGGACTTCTGGAATACAATTGACTTTACTAATAACATGCCATCACCGGATTGTAGAAATTCCAATACCTTGTCTATCCTTTATAATAGGTTCCTTGCAAATTTCCAAGCCTCGCGAGTGGGATCTTCGCATCACGTGTCTTGGACAATTGAACCCAACCACTTCAATGCCATCTTTAAGTAATAGTGCCTCCTACTTAAAGGCCTCACAGCCCTATTTTGACATTTCCTCTATGTTTCAAAACAAAAGTTTAACTTCTTTTGAAACTCTACCCATTTCATATGCCTCTGATTTAATTTTTCCTGATTATTTAGGTACTGCAAGGCCTGATGATCAATATATAGAATAAATTCCTTTGGCAACAAATAATGTCTCCATTTCTTTAATGCTTGAACTATTGCATAAAATTCCTGATCATATATAGAATACTTTCTCTTGGCTTCATTTAAATTTTCATTGAAATAGGCAATGGGCTTACCTTCTTGGCTCAACTCTGCTCCAATGGCACAACCACTAGCATCACAATCCACCTGAAACACCTTGTTGAAATCACGGGAGAGCTAGAACAGGTTGCTCTATCAGCAGCTCTGCTTCAACAATTCAAAACTTTTGCACTGCTGGATAATTTGAATTCTTTGCTCCCTCTCATTTTCAATCGAGGGGGTCCACAAATAGTGCTTGAAGTTTCCTAATGAATTTTTCTATAAAACTAGCCAAACCATGGAAGATCTCACCTCGTGCGGTTCTTAGAATTGCCAGGCCATTTCGAATAGCCTTCACCTTCTGCAGGTTCATCGGACCTTCTGGGAATATGACTTTAATTACATAACTCCCTCTTCACAAAGCGCACTTCCTTTTAAGTTAAATGTGTTTTGCCTTCTCAAGGCTTTCCTGGAATGTCTTTCATCCAGCGTCTTACTGAAAATCAAAATATCATCTAAATACATAATAACAAAACTTCTCAGAAATTCTTTTAGTACCTCGTTCATAAGCCGCATGAATGTGCTCGGTGCATTGGTTAGCCCAAAGGCATGACTAACCACTCGTACAGGCCCTCTTTGGTCTTGAAGGCAGTCTTCCATTCATCTCCCTCTCGAATCTGGATCTGGTGATATTCACTCTTCAGATAAATCTTTGTGAAGTACTGAGCTCCACTCAAATAGTCCATGAGGTCATCCATCCTTGGCAAGGGAAATCTGTACTTGATTGTTATGTTTGGCAGGGAATCTGTACATCTCCACTATGCATCCTTCTTTGGTGCTAAAATGTTGCGATCTTGCACATGGACTCAAAACTCTCAGTATCAAACCCATAGTAACTCTTGAACTTGCAATGCGATTTCAACTCATGTTTGCTGGAATTAATTTCTATGATACGCCCATTTGAGTATGGCCGGCTCTAGGAATCAAAGAGTCAATGGAGTAGTGATCTTCCTTATTGGTGGTAAACCCTCAGAACATTATTATAAACCGTCTCTGAAACTCTGTCAGCATGTCAAAAGCTTCTTAAGGAACCTTCTCACTGTCCTCCTTACTCTAGGAATCAATGCATAACACACAGCTTATGCTTCATATCTTCTAAAAATTTCTTCCATCTACATAACAAATTCTAGCACTCGCATACCTTTTCTTTGAGGGTCTCCAGCACTGGGGCTTCAGCTTGTGTGAGACTCCATCCTTTGTCAAAGGAATAAGTGTTTGCATGGCCATCATGTATAGCTCGTCTATCAAACTACCATGGCCTCCCCAACAACATGTGACATGCATCCATGGGAATGATATCACATAGTACCTCATCATGGTAGCTTCCGATCTTGAACTTCACCAGGCACTGCTCATTGACCAAAACTTTGTGGTCTTTCTGCAACCAGGCAATCTGATATGGATGCGGGTGTTTTTCCCTCTTCAGCTTCAACTTTGTGACCATCTCTTCTGACACCAGATTATCTGTACTTCCACCGTCAATAATGACATCACAACATTTTCCATCACACTTGCACCTTGTGCGAAATAGATTCTTCCTCTATTCTGGTTCCTTTTCCTTAGTCACTAGGGCTCTCCTAATCACTAAAGCTTCTCCCCTTTCAGCATCATCTGAATGTTTAGATTGGACCTCTTCATCTGCATGTGCAACCCTTCCATGACCTTCTGGCCTTTTGTCTGCCCTTCCTTGGTGTTGTGGACATTCATAGGCTCGATGCCCTTCTTCACCACATTGGAAACATGTTCCTTTGAAAACACCTCTTCCAGATCCTTGTCCATATCTCCCTCGTCGTCTACCTCTTTGATCACCACTGTTTTGATCATGAGGGTAGTAGAAATTGTCATTCCTTTGGCTCCGACTGGTACCCACATCTTCACTTTTCTTTTCATCATCATTTCGGCTTCCTGAAGGTCTTCCATTGCCCCTTCCGCTTTGACCTCCCCATCCTTTTTGCTTGCCATCAAATCTTTTGTTCAGCTTCTCTTCCACCTTTAGAGAAAACTGATACACATACTCAATGGTGGTCATTCTGACTAGGCTTAATTCCTCCTGAATGCTCGGTCGTAACCCATTAAGATATCATGCTACCTTCTCCTTATTGGCCTTTGTGTGACCCGTTCTGATGATTATCTTATGAAATTCTTTAGTATATTCTTTCATAGATCTGCCTCCTTGCTTCAACCCTTGCAATTTCTTCAACAGATCTAACTCGTAGTCCACTAGTATGAACCGCTTCTTCAGTTTCTCTACCATGCGATCCCATCTGGTGATCTTGACTTTTCCTCTTCGATTTCTTTCCAACTGGACCTCTTTCCACCAAATACTAGCATGGCCCTTTAGCTTCATTTTTGAAAACTTAACCCAATCTAGGTCCTCTACTTCTTCATACTCAAAATATTCTTCTAGCTCGTTGATCCAATCGATCAACTCTTCCAAGTTCAGACTTCCCGAATAACTGGGGACTTCTGCTCTAGGTCTTTTCCTGATCTTCAAAATGGCCCTTATTAGCCGCATTTGGTCTTGATCAATTACTTCTTCTTCCTCTTCTACATCTGAGCCTTCTTCCTCTCAATCATCCTCACTTTCCTCCCTCAGGTTTAACCCTCTTCTCAACTGCTCTTGTAATGCATCAACCTGTCTCTGGAGGGCTACCAATGCATCTCTTCCACCAGCATTTCTACCACCTCGACCACCTCTGGCACCACCATGCCTACCAGACATCACTCTTGGAGGCATCTTTCTTGACTTCGACCCACAACCATGGTCCTAGTGTGAACTGCCTCACGATTGGCGATCTGTCCACACGCTTAAGAAAGCCTTGCTCTGATACCACTTGATGAGGGAACAACCTGAGACACAAAAAATAACCCAAAAATAAGAGAATAACTTTATTGTTTAGAAAATGGAGCTTCTTACATGCAAAGGATCTCAAATCCCCAAGTTCTACAACATATGCAAGCTACTGAAAGCTACAGGATAACCCTTTTGCAATATGCGAGCTTGTCCCCAAAAAGTTACCCAAAAATTAGAAAAACCTACCCATAAATAGAGCTCTTCATTAGTTTGGAGCCAAAACAACATTCAAATTGAGTTTAGGTGGTTTGGCGCCAAAAATTTACAACATGAAGTTCAAATTTCAAAAGAGCATTTGCAATGGTATCTTCTAGAAAGTGCGCCAATTTCCCGGGGCCATAACTTTTGATTTGAGGCTCCGATTCACGAACCGTTTGAACCGTTGGAAAGGTCTCAAAGTCAAGAACGCACTTGAAATTAGCTATGCCAATTTTGGAAAGTTTTGGGGCCGATCCAGAAGCTCTAAGTGCCTCAAATCCCACTCGGAAGGTTTCCAGGTGCAAATCTGGGAAACTAAAACTGCAATATCTTCCAACCCAGGAATAGAAAATAAAAACCGTAAATTGGGAATTTCATTATGACGAAATGGGTATCCAAAAATGTAAAAAATCTAAAAAATGGTAAACTTAAAATTTAACTATTTTTGGGTGATGCAAGATTGCCCTTACACCACTGGATGCTTCTGCATCATAGCCTTTGACATACATCATGTAAAACAAATTCATCAGTAGTTTCTAATTTATCTTTGTCAATCCTCCTGCAAGAAGGGTTTAAAAAACTTGTCTTCTATGCTACATCCTACAAACACTATGTTAAATCCTTAAAACACACTGCAAACTAACATTTAGTCATAAATTAAAAAGATAATAAATTCTTTAAATTCAGAAGTCGGACTCAAAAACTATACCAATTAGATGTGCCATGCAAAGTATTAGACGCGTTGCAGATTTCAATAGTCAATTGCACCATGGAAAGCCATGGATGTGTCGCTGGTTGTCAAATGCATCATTGTACTCATCATATGCAACTCAAAGTGTCAATTGTGTTGTTTCATGCATCAAATGTGTCAGACTATATGATACTTGTAAAATACAAATTAAAGTTCTACGGATTTGTGAAGAGTGTGTCTTCACATTGGGTTCACCAATGTAGCATCAGGAAAACAAAGCGGATTAAAGCAATAAAAATGAAATTAAACTCGAATTTAAACTAAGCTAAACAATGAAGAAAAAAGGAAAGCTACAACATAAATAAATAAAATATCACCCAATATCTATGTTGCTTCATGCATGACCTTAATTGTCCATATCCATTTCACCATTTGATTATAATTTACCTTAGATTTCTCTATGCAAGTATATCCTATGATATTCATTTAGAAAAATATCAAAGGTTAAACAGTTGATTCCTTCCATAAGTCATAATATTTCAGGAAGAGTGACAATGAAGGAGATAAAGACAATTTATAGAAAACATGGTTTTCAAATGACATACTCAAATTAAAAGATAGACAAACGATTCAAATTAAAATATTCAACATGCATTGAGATTAGTGTTAGTAGTGACATGAGTGATAAAACATGAAAGGTGGAGATCAAGATTAAATAATGATTTAATCTTTAGTTGAATGTATTCAAAAATTAGAAGAATAATGATTGAATATAATATAATAAAGATATAATTTAAAGAAAACGATCTGTTTGAATGCATAAATAGATTAATTAATTAAATAAAGTTATTTAATTAATATAAATCTACATGTATAAGAATTAAAACTAGATAACTAATTGGTTAAGATAGAGAGTCCATTTGTCAAAGACAATCAGACATTAAATCAGAAGATGACTAACTAATTTAAATAGATCTTGAGTCAAGTGCAAATGAATAATTAGATAACTTAAGCAATTATCCAAATATAGAATAATATGTCCAAACTAAGCTTTTATGAATTAAATGATTATTTAATTCAACATTCAACATTTAAGGATTAAATTAAGTAAATTAAGATTTATTTAATTGACTGAATAAAAGATTAATGAATAATTAAAGTATTAAAGTATGTATTTATTTATAGTCAGAAATGTGATAAGGATAAATTAAATAATAATTTATTTAATTTAAGAAAGAGGATAATGTTAATTAGTGACATAATTAAATAAATAATATTTGTTTAATTAATTAGGATTGAATAAAGATAATATGAACTAATTAAATAATTAAAGTTATTTAATTAATAGAAGAATAAATGACTTTAGAAAATAATTAAATAATTAACATTATTTAATCATGAAAATAAAGGTACAAATTATGAAGAAATTGAAGTCATAGGCTTAGACCAAATTTCAATGTCTATGCCTATAAATAGTAAATTAGAAAAGTTACTATTCATCTTATGTTCATTGTGGACATATGTCAATGAGTGATTGAGTGAGAGGGAAAGGGAAATCAATACCAAGAGGTGATGAGTAAAGTGAGATAGAAAATGATGAGGAGATCATTCACCAAGTAGATACAATATGTGATTTCTACCAACTGCGCGTTCCACCCCGATAGGTAGACTTCGAACCCTAGCTTTGTAATTTGATTTCAATTTCACACATGCTTTTTATTTTTGGGAGGGTAGATTAGGCAAGAATGAACTCACCACAAAAGGGAAGATTCACCCTTCTAGATAAACACATTTCCCCTTCCAGCAAATGGGTGACTGCACAATGGGGAATACACGGGTGCATGTCCATAGGGGCAAATGTGTAGATGGAGGAGCAATTGTGAAATCTCCCCTAGGAGAAAATGGTAGGCATTCTATAGTAGCCTGGGTGGATGTGCATATGGAGGGGCGATTCTGAAATTGCACCTGAAGGAGAAGGGGGTATGTGTAGGATTGTGATGGGTCAAAAAGTGGCGATATGATGGGTATGTGTAGGATATGTGGCTGACGATTTTTTTTTACCCAAAATTGATGAAAAAAAAAATGTTTTTAAAGGATATTCTCAACTTCCACCAATATGAATTATAGTTTTACTTTGAATTTAATAAAAAATTATTACTCATTTTCTATTTGAATTACGAATAAAGTTTCGATAGGATGATTGAAAAGATCCATAGTTGTCAAATAGTATCATAGAGTTTTTTGAACATGATATATGTGTCAGCTATCTCTATGCTTCACATACCTATAGGATTAAAAAAAAAAAATTTCAAGGAGTATTCCTTGACTGCTATGGTTAGACATAATGAGTTTTTATATTTTTTAAAAAGTTGTACAAAAAATCATAATTAATTTTACTTGGAAAAAATTGCAAAAAAATATGCATCGTGCATCAGGACATGATTCCTCTACTTATATCTAAAATTTTATAAAAAAATATTATCATTTTACTGTGGTTAGGGTGGTCAGACATACACCTACTTCTTATTTTTTCCTTGAAATTTAAGTGCTATAGAATTAAAATTTCAATTTTTTATGAAATAGATTTTATTATTTTTTAAATAAACCTAGTAGTTTGGAAAATACATTCAATTTGCTATAGATTTTATTCTTACATATTTTTGAAATAATATTGATAACTTATTCAAATTTTTACATCAAGTTTCCTAACTGCGCTTTTTCTAAATTTTCATCACCACATAAGGGCCTATTTTTTCCATGATGATCTTACACATACGCAAGGGCAAGGGAGAAATCACCCAACAAAGGGAGATGATTACAATGAAAATTTGTGTTCACCCATAGGTTAGAAGGGTGAAAGAAATTTGTCCCATAGGAAGAAAAGGGATGTAGAGGTGAATGCATAATCTCCCAATAGGACAAGGGGTGAATGTGAATTCACCCATCAGAGGGAATTAGACACATAGGAAGACACGATTTTGCCACTTGGGTGAAATGGAGAATTTGCTCCCAAGATAGTAGGTGAACCTACTAATAGAAAGGGTGAACCCATGAAGTGGGAAGCACAAGGGAAAATGAGTGAAGACAAGAGGTGAATGTGTAGGAAAAGGGAAAGGGAAAATTCACACTACACAAAGGAAAATTTTCCAAACCGAGATAGAGGGAAAAGGAAAGGGGGTATGTGCAGGATCGTGACGGCCCAAAAAGTGGCAATATGATGGGTATGTGGTTGACGACCTTTTCTTACCCAAAATTGATGAAATGAAAAGGGTTTCTAAAGGAGATTCCTCAGCTTTTCCAATCTCCATATAAATTATATTTTACTTTGAATTTAATAAGTAATTATTATTCATTTTCATTCAAATTACTTACTCAAATTCTAAATTGAGGTTGTATCGCATTGAAAAATATCTATAGCTTTCTCAATAGTATCTACATTTTTGAATCCAAAATATGCATCACATTCTATGTTTCACACATTTAGGATTAAAAAAATAAAAATTGAACTCTCATGAAGTTTTGACCAAGTTATGCGATTTACATACGAAGCTTTATTTTTTAAAAAGTTGTAATAAAAATTCTATAATTAATTATTTAATGCTAGAAAAAATTTATAGAAAATATTCATCGCTATCTGGCATGAGTCTTTTACTTATATATAAAATATTATAAAAATATATTATCATTTTATTATGTTAGGGGTAATTTTATTTATTAATCTTTTATTATTTCCCCAAATTTAAGTACCACTACATTGAAATTTCCAAATTTTCATCAAATAGAATATTTTTTTTAAATAAACCTATTAGTTTAGAAACTATATTCAATTTTCTACAAATTCTATTTGTACATATTTTTGAAATAATATAGATAACTTATTCAAATTTTTACATCAAGTTGCCTAACTCTAATTTTTCTAAATTTTTTGCCACTTAAGGGCCTATTTTTTCCATGATGATCCTGCACATACCCAAGGATAGAATATAAATGGTAAGGAAACAACTGACAAGTGGTGTGGATGGATGTAGAGCATAGAGACCTTAAGGATAAGAAATAAACATTTGTTCATGTTGGATACTACATAGGAGGTGATGACACCAATGGACCATAGGGCACTAGAGAAGGTAGGGTTGCTACACATGCTAGCATACCCAGCTATCAAATCCCATCAACCACTATCGATAGCATTGATGGAGAAATGGAGCTCTAAGACCAACACCTTGCACCTCCCCACAAGGGAGATGACAATGAAATTAGAGGATGTATGGAGGATTTTGAGACTACTAATGCAGAGCAGGGGTAGAAAATAGACTATTGATACCATATTTTACAAAAATGGATTCATTCCTTTGTCAAAGTTCAAAGGCAATCATGATAGGGCAACCTTCTTCAACAAGGGTAGACATTTGATCTTCAAATCAATAAGCCATTCAAGGGTAAACACAACCCACAATCACCCACAAGGACCCTTTGGTCTCCAACCTATCGAAATCCCTCAGAAAGCCACTCTTCCAAACCCTCAACATCAATTGGTGGGTTTCCCTTCACAATCCCTTATTCTTGCTAGTAGCCTTTCAAACATGACTTTTTGGACATAACTTGTAGGGAAGAAATGCCATTAAAAATATAAGGACATTATAGATACCCTTTTGTACATTCTCCAACATATCCTAAAACTAGGTGGGCTTATTTTGTACAGAAGGCTCCAATTTTTTACTGTTCTCACTCAAATTAGATCTAATTAAGCAACTAGGCTTGGAAGCAGCATGGTTTTTAGACTTTAGAGTCTATAATTCCATTCCAATGCTCCAAACATGTCATACAAGATCCTAAAAAAAGGCTCTAATCATGTAGGTCATTCCCGAATTGCATACAACATATTTCACCAATCTACTAGGGTTACTTAGTCTGATACATGAAGATATCAAACCCTCATGCTTCTTCCACGTGTGCACACCAAATCAATTATTCTTGCAACTTTTTGAAATTTCAAATTTTGGAAATAAAATTTCATCTTTCCAAAAACTATTCCACCGATTTTGAAGACTTTTCACTAGTGGAATGGAATTCTATGTATTTTATACACCCATTGGTTACCTTACTTAGGGTTTAGACTAGTTTGAAGCAAAATCAACACAACTTGCTCAAATCATAATAAATTTACATGAAAATGGTGCCAAATGAAAGTAGATTCAATTCTTTACCATCCATAGTTGATTTTTAGTTAGTATGAGATCATACAAATGTGTACTACATCAAATAACAACAATAAAATGTTCAGATTTGTAGAAAACTAAGATATTGTATTGCTCCATCTTTAAGATTTCATCAACCAATCCTTCCTTCAACCACAAAAGGTCTTTCTAAACATTTACCAACCATTTCCAAATGGTTCTCAACAAATTTTCAAATTAGAGACTCAACAAAACATCATTAATCCATGTTATGACAAAAAGTGCAAAAGTTGCATTTGACGACATTATGCAACATTGACAATATGTTGAATCTAGACCCTAACTCACACCTAATGAATCAAAACTAACTCTAACACACATCAAATGGTCCTTGAAGAACTTATTATATGCAAAAAACTCAAACAAAACAAAATATCAACTTTTGACCACTTGGAGGCATTAAGATCTGTGGGTGCCCTTGCACCATACTCCTAGGGAAAAGAAAAGATTCAAGTTCCACTTGAATGGAGGGTGACAACATGAGAACCATGCTTGAAATCTCTTGTTGGATGTCTTTAAATCCCTGCACATTTTCTTCTTTGAAATATTCACATGCTTTTTTCATATTGACTTTAGGTCTCTTGAACACTTGGAAAAGGTATTTGAACTTTTCAAAAGAAGTCTATCCCCCAACTTCACCCCTAAATCCTTCCTTCAATAGTTCCTTAACAACTAAAACAATAGCTCTACATTGTGTAGGTGAATCAAAAAACTCAAGTTTCTTGTTTTCTTGGACTTGAAGGGACTGAAATCTACTTGCAACTGTTGATAACCCTTGATAAAACATATAAGGGTTATATAAACTATGTTGCAATTCGCCTTCCAGAGATACCTCATGTAATAATAGTTGAAATTGATCAATCTTCCCAAAAAATTATTCATACTCTTCCTCCTACACTTGGATAATAACAATGTTAACATTGTCCTTCATAACTACTTGTTGAGCACCATCACCGGCTATTTCATCTTTTCCCTGCTTCTCACACTCTCTTAGTGACTCTTTCAACATGGCAACACTTGACTAAAGTATCTTGGCCTACAAATCAACAATGGAATCTTTATATTCCCCATATACAACTCTCTCTACCATCCTAGTATTAGACATAAAGCTCTTTGCATCCTCAAACTCAAATGGAATATTCCTAATAGGGTGAACTAAATGAAAAGCTCTATCCTTACATCCTAACAACTAAAAATTTGAACCTTGCACTATGTTTTCTAGCAACTCACCTTACTCAACTTTCACATTAGACTCAAATTCACTCTCTTCAAACAATTTTAAATGATTGATACTTGGCATTGGTAATAAAGAATGTGAAAAATAATACACAACTATTTCTACATTATCCTTCAACATGCTTTTGATCTCCCATGAAATATTGTAAATGTCAACTACTATCATCTATTCATGATTTCAAAATCCACTGTTTCCTCCTTCATGGACTGCGGGAACTCTTTTTGACTCATCAACATCATCCTGGATCCCATTTTTGGATCTTTTTTTCCCTTCTCTATGATTTGTACAAACTCCTTTGCACTCACCAACATAGCATTAGAACCCATTTGTGATTCTTGATATTCCTCTTTTAATGGTGTAAGGGTGTAGGAAACTCCATCTTCCTCTATGCCATATATATTTTTCCTACCATCATGCTTGGTATTCCTATCATATTTCCAAGGCCTCCCCAAAAGCAAATGGAAAAAATACATTGAAATTATATCACATAGGACCATATCCTTGTAACCCCTATATGAAAATCTACCCAAATTTGTTCATTCACAACTACTTGTTGACCTTTGTGAAGCTAAGAGACTGTATAAGGAGTGGTATGAGGGATTATTTTCAACTTAATCTATTCTACCATTTCTATAGAGACCAAATTGTCAGTGCTACCCGAATCAATCACAACTTTGCAACATTTACCTAAGCACTTACATGTAGTTATGAAAAGAGACTCTCTTTGTAGAGGTTCCTAATCCATTGGTAATTTGATCAAATTCCTCCTCACCATGAGAGACTCGCCAACTTCTGGATCAACATTATGTGATGGAGAATTCACACTTTCATTTTCCTCTCTTTGCACAAATTGATTTCTTCTTTCTCATCCAAATGAAGTAGTGGACAATTGATTTTTAGTGCATTTCCATGCTTTATGGTATACAAATTTATTGCAATTATAACATTTCTCTATGAATCCATTTGATCCTCCTCTTTGGACTCCAAAATTTCCCCTATTATTGGGTCTACTTCCTCTAAAGCTGCCCCTTGAGTCTGAATTTTTTTCTTGATTATTGCTTGATTCTCCTTGTGATCTTTGGGACTACCCCCTACCAACAAACATCCCTCTTCCTCTATAATTTCTTCCTCTACCCCTACTTTTCTTTTCTTTCCTTCTCCCCAACTTATCTTTAGCCTTGATGGACAATTGGTAACACTCTTCCACCATTCTTGGATTGGTGAGGCTTAATTCATCTTGAAGGTTGTATCTCAACTCATTGATGTATCTTGCCACTTTTTCCAAATCATCTTCTACATGGCCTTCCCTTATGCTCAATTTTTAGAATCCCTCTATATAGGTTTGCACATCCATATCCTTTTGCTTAAGGTTTTGAAGCCTCTTGAAAAATTGAATGATATAATCACCAAGTAAGAATTCTCCTTTGATTTTTGCAACCATCCTATCCCAAGAGGTGATTTTAGACTTTCCATTATTTCTCCTTTCATCTTGTGCATAATCCCACCAAAGCAACACATGGCCCTTCAAATTTTTCTTGGCCAAATTCACCCTTTTCTCTTTTGGCACATCTTCATATTCAAATTAGTTATCTAATGCTCCTATCCAATTTGGAAGTTCTTAACTGTCCAATTTTCCTCCATACATGGGTAATCCATCCTGATCTCATGACCTTCTCCCTTGACTACCTTCAACAGTTTTTCCATCCTCAAGTCATCAAGATCCACCTCTTCCTCAAACCCTCCTTGGGAACTTTCCTCATCCTTTTCTTCTTATTCTTGGTCACTCAAGTCTCATGTGACCAATCCTCTTTTCTGACTTGTTTCTAGGGTATCAAGCCTCTCCTTCATTTCTCTCAGCTCTCTGACATGTCTCTCCTTCAACTCATTCATATTTATGGCAAGTGGATTCCCCTTTGGATGCATATTTATTTCTTCATCCATTCAACTTTTCCTCTTGAAATAAAACTTGGCTCGAATAATAATTTGATATAGATTAGGGGCATAAACTAGACTATTGATACCACATTTCAGAATAATGGATTCATTCCTTTCTCAAAGTTCAAAGAGAATAATGATAGGGAAGCCTTCTTCAACAAGGGTAGAAATTTTCTCTTCAAAGCAACAAAAAATTCAAGGATAAAGACAACCCACAATCACCCATAAGGACCCTTTGGTCTCCAACCTATCAAACTCACTCAAACAACCACTCTTCCAAACCATCAATATCAATTTGTGGGTTTCGCTTCAAAATCTCTTATTCTCGCTAGTAGCCTTTCAAACATGGATTTTTGGATATAGCTTGTAGGGAAGGCATGGAATTCAAAATTTAAGGACATTTAAAAATACCCTTTCAAGCATTATCCAACATATCCTAAAACCAAGTGGGGTTATTTTGTATGGATGGCTCCATTTTTTGACTATCCTTGCTCAAATTAGGCCTAATTAGGAAACTAGGCTTGGTAGCAATAGGGTTTTTTGAATCTAGAGTCTATCATTCCATTATAATACTCCAAACATGTCACATAGGGTCCTAAACAAAGGCTCCAATTATCTAGGTCATTCCCCAATTGCATACATCTCATTTCACCAATCTACTAGGGTTACTCGGTGTAATACATGAAGACATCAAACCCTCATGCTTCTTCCACGCATGCACATCAACTCTCTTATTTATATAACTTTGTGAAATAAAATTTCATCTTACCATAGATCATGCCACCGATTTTGAAGAATTTTCACTGGTGGAATGCGATTCTATGCATTTTATACACCCATTGGTTACCCTACTTAGGGTTTAGAGTAGTTTGAAGAAAAATCAACACAACTTGGTCAAATCATAATGAATTGACATGAAACTAGTACCAATAGAAATTAGGTTCAGTTTTTTACCATCCAAAATTTATTTTGAGTCAGTATGGGATCATATAGATATGTACTACATCAAAGAACAACAATGAAATGCTCAAATTTATAGAAAAATGAGATATTTTATTGCTCGAACTTCAAGATTTGACCAACCAATCCTTCCTTCAACCACACAAGGTATTTTTAAACATTTATCAACCATTTCTCAATGGTTCTCAACCAATTTTCAAATTAGAGACTCAAAAAAAAATCATTAAGCCCTGTTATGAAAAAAAGTGCAAAAGTTGCATTTGACAACATTATGCAACATTGACAATATATTGCCTCTACACCCTAACTCACACCTATTGACTCAAAAATAAATCCAACATAGATGAAATTTTCCTTGAGGAAATTATTACATGCAAAATACTCAAAAAAAAAGTGGGATTACTTAGGAGAAGGGATGGGGAGAGACCATCCCTTTAGAGTTTGCATGAAAAAAGTGGGAGCATCTACCATTGATGATATGGGGATGGAGAGGGGTCCCAGATGATCCAAGTGTGGCAGATAGATATGTTGCATGGTGGAAGGGGAGACACCCTGTGGATCACCACAATTGATCCAATAGTGCCAGTAGTTGGATTTAGGGATGAGGAGGGGAACAAATAGGAGGGTAGGACCCAAAGGAGGAGGAGGGTGGATGGATAGGCACGAGGAGAGAAGGTAGTATAAGAGGAGGGGAGGAAGGAAATGGACATAGAAATGTCAGTGGTGGAGGAGAGGGTGATAGTTTTATATCAAGGACCACCAATAGAGGACCTTATAGTCAGATTGGCAGGTACCCAAAATTGTGTCTGCATCCTACAATAGAGGTTGTGTTAGTCTAAGGTAGAGAGGGAATGGCTATAGGCCAAGGTTAATAGGTTACAAGAGGTAATGTCAATGGTGGATAAGGGGGAAAGAGTAGAGAAACATAGTCTATGAGGGGAGGTAGAGCAACTACATAAAGGGATGAGGCATTGGTGTTGGCAGAGTAGGCTGGGGATCAAGAAAAGGAATTATAGAGAGAGATAGATGATTCCATCAATAGAGAAAAGGCTACAAAGAGCACAATGAGGGATGATAGGCTACAACAAGAGAGGGATAAGGATATGAGAGGGAGACAATAGGTAGAGGCATATCTACAATCGATGAGATTAGCGTAGGATACTTGGGAGTTGGAGTGGAGGAGCCTGCAGTAATAGTGGGACCATTATAGGATGGAGAGGGATCAACTATGGATACAAACATCAAGATTCGACGATGCCAAGATAGAAGTGGGATATTGTGTGGGAGCTCATTTTATTATTGTCCCTGATCCAACATACAGGTTCTTACCATACATACAAGTAGCTCCACAGAGGCTTGCACCCTCACACTCAGGACCATCACATACCGAGGGCTATAGTGATTACAAAGAGACCCCTGCACAAGGCTGAGGACCCAAGGCAGACTAATCTTAGAGGTCAGATGTAGGGAGCAATGGTTAGGGGAGAGAGAGGGATAGGCATAGGGTCCTAGTTTTGACAAATACCATAGTGAACAATGTAGATATATGCAGAGGCAACACAAATTCTTTTGTATAGATCATTTAATAGATTGTTCCAAATATTCATTTGTTCTTTTATGTAGTTATTCTTTGATTGTTTATTTATTTAGGACACCATGATGTGTCAAATGTACCTATATGTATATTATGACTCCTCTACACATGTATTTTATTATGTGATGGACACTATATGGATCATGGAAATTATTATGGACTTTATGGACTTTTATGATAGACTATATGATGTACACTATTATGGAATTTTTATTTTTGATATATATATGTATATATGACATGATGGACATTGATGATGCTCTACATATGAATCCTATGTGATGCTTTAGATGTTTGTTAATGCATACATGTATGATTATTATGATGATGGTTGTACGTGATTATGATTGTAAATGCATTTATGCTGACATGTATGATATAGATGATATGTCTTATGCCTAACACTTTGTGATGCAAGATGTGATTATTTATGGTTTGTGATTTATGATATGGATATGATACTAATGGTTTGTGATGTAGGATGTGATGATTTATGGTTTATTATGGATGCATATGAGACTATCGCCCATGTTCATGACATGTATTTATGGATGATGTGTTTGTTATGGATGAAATTTTAATGTTTAAGTATGAATGTATGATATGCATAATTCTATGGATGAACTACTATATTGTTGGCCCCACAGTCGTCGTTGCACCAAAATTTTGACCTATTAATGTTTGATACAACCACCAGAGTTAATGGATCCATGGGAGGCAGTTAGTCCATTTCAAAAATCCCAAGGAGAGTGTTGTGCAGTTTTCACACACACGCCCCGCTGAAGGCATGGACCCTCTTTCATCTTCAGTTTTGGTGTCTTGGCCCTTTCATTTTGAGGTTTTGTCTTACTCTAGCATGTGCTTAAATGTTTAGTTTATATTCCTAAGTGATCCTCCTAAGTTATTCATTGAAAATATTTTATTTTGAGCTGTTTTTGGGCTTTCCCCCATGTTCAGGACATTCCACCATTGCTGGATTTTCCCAAATCCCATTCGGACTCTGGCTGTGCACTATCGTAAAGATATTTTTGGTCTTCACATATTTCTACGTGAACCGGATTTTCTCGGATTCTATCCTATCGTCGGGTTCTAGGGTTTTTTCTGACTGTCTTATCAACAACATTAATGTCTTCGTACGAACTTTGAGTGAGGTATTTAATTGATTTTTGAGGTCTTTTATGCCATTATGCTATTAGTTGTCATTGATTGAGTGGTAGAGTGCATTCTTGTGAGTGCTAGATTTGGATTTGAGGCATTGAGTTTGTGAATTGTGGATTTGAGTGGCAATTTCTTGTGCATTCCTGTCGCTGTTCTTTGTGGATGCCATTGAATTTCGCATTTACTATTTCTGAGATCAACTTTCACTTCACAATGGTATGTGTTCGATTGCTTTGCTTTTGAATTGATTATTATGGATAGCACGTTGATGGTATAAGAGCTTTTGGGGTTTGAATTCCTAAATATTTAATCGCTTTAGGGATAGGGTTGCGTAGCATTGATTAATTTATGATCTCCCAAGTAATTTCTAAATTGGTTTGTTGGTCTATTTGTATTTTAGTGAACTTGCTCGAGAATCATGATTTTCCTCTAGTATGCTTTTAGTAGTTGAAGTACCTGAGTGATAGGTTTTCCTATGTGTTAATGGAAAATGTATAGGGTTTGAAACCTAGGGCAATACCATTCCACCTTATTCTGCTGTAAAATGGGCCTAGAATGCAAATAAAATCTATAGAAGGTCCATGCCTAGCTTTCTCTAAGCTTAAATCTTTCAAATTCATGATTAATCTGATGTTGTGAGAGAAATCATGTTTTAGCGCCGATGTTCGGGTTTCGTCTTCAGTTCGGGATTTCTCATTCCTTCGGGATAATCCATCTCTGGTGGATTTTCCTAATTCCCTCTAGTTTTCCAGAATCCGTTATCACTTTCAGAGTTTCATATATTCTGCGGATTTCCATCGACCCCAGATTTTCCTGAAGTCCTGTGTCACTTGGATTTTTTGAAGTTTGCAAAGTGTCTTTGCCTTCGCAGAAATCTGTCTCTAGCGGATTTTCCTGAAATTTCATGGAATTTGATGGAATATGGAATAGCATGATATGTTAGTGTTTTTCAATGCATTTTATGATTATTTCATGCTATCTTATGATCTCCTATGAGGTTTATTGATTCATAATGATTGGATTTAATTATTAGTAGGTTTTTTCAATATTTTTTTGCCAGAATCCATCTGGCTTGGAATTTCCCAAAAATCCTCTCTTGCTCAGTTTCTGTAGATGGTCCTAAAACCCAAAATTTGTTCTGATCATTTTATATGCAATTTAATAACACCTTCATTATATGAGGTTTATTCTAATAGTGTTTTGATGGATTAACATTCCCTTCTTGTGGTTTTTACTATGATTTCCATGTTGAGTGTAGGCTAAATCTAGCAAGGCAACAGCTGGGTCTTCAATGTCTGATGCAGAAAAGATTAAGATGGACATTAAGAGCAAGATCCCTTAGAGTA
Organism: Sequoia sempervirens; assembly: GCA_007258455.2. Lineage (NCBI taxonomy): Eukaryota > Viridiplantae > Streptophyta > Pinopsida > Cupressales > Cupressaceae > Sequoia > Sequoia sempervirens. The sequence goes on along the minus strand of VDFB02104218.1, from coordinate 98,672 downwards.
AGATCACATCGTTCTGGTCAGAGGTGACTGATACAAATGTCAGTTTATGTGATTATGAAGAATTTAAAGGAGGAATGTCAATAGAGGATGCTAGAAGGATGATGGAATTAGGCTTGTCCCATGTGGTTGGTTTCCCTTCTATGATTCAGTGTTATGATCAGGTCCTTGAGTGTGCTAGACACTATGCCTAGGATACATAAAGAATTATTGGTCCTCATGGGAGAGTTGTGGCAAATCTCAACCCTGTTTCCATTGCCCAAACTTTTTCTTTGCCAGACAAGTCTCATGTGGTGGAATTCACCATAAAGGTAGCTTAGGAGTTCTATGATGAACAAACTATGAAGTAAAAACAACTTATGAATTCCTAGCTGGAGAAGCCCAAGTTGCACTATTCCAAACCTCCCAAGCAGTTATTCAAAGAGAAGTTCAAGAAGGAGTATTATGATGCCATCACCCTTCTCAGCAGGGTGGTTGGATTGAGGAGTGCTAGCATGTTTGAGAATTGGATGTGCCATGTGATTGTAAGGATGGAGCAAGAGAAGATTAACTACCATTGGGCAGGGTTCATTAATGAAGTTATTCATGATCAGTTGTCCAATGCGTTGCAGAGAAAGTATTTCACAATGACCTCATATTTGGTCTATGCACTTGCAATATTCCACACCTACAAATGATTGAGTACAAGGGGAACATTTTGATAGGATATCATCTATGAGGTTTACCCTCAATTGCATTTGGGAAGCTCAAACTACAGGAGGGTGAATGATGCATTCACCATGCACATCACTAGTATGCTCTATGGTGCATAAGATGTCAGGATTTCAGATCAGGCTAAGGAACTCATCAAGAAATATGGGGCATGGTTTATTTAGTTCCCAACCTTCTCCTACATTCAACTTTATGGCTGCCAGAGGGCCCCATACAGACTCCCAAGATACCCTACCAATCACATCATACTTTTGGAAGTCACTAGGTAGATCTGTGACTTTGATGTTGTTGTCAAGAGGGATAAGCATAAGACTAGATTTGGTGGGGATTTCCCCTTAAGGATTGGTACTAGAGATGCTTGTCCTTCCATTGGTTTTTCCCAAGCTTAAGAGGAGGAAATGGGTACTCTTGGCCTGTCTTTCCACTCCAAGAGATCCAGGTTTGATATCACAGGAGAAGCCCAAAAGAAGGTCAGCAGAGAGTATAGCCACAAAGTAGATTTGGAAGACTATTGGGCCAATTGTAGTGATGAATTTGAGGTCAGAAAGAAGTTCTCTAGAATCCCAGTGGATTCAATTTGACTATACAATGTGAGGGTAGTCCCAAACCAACTTGATGATGATGGAAAATTGATCCAAGATCATGCTTGTGAGGCCATAAAAGATAGACCAATTGGTGATGTGGATTGGCTAGAAGAGGAAAAGACAGAATTGAAATAACTGATGGATCTAGTTATCAAATTTACCAAGATGTGGCTAAATCATAAGCTATGGGAATTGGAAAATGAAGGAGTATAGTGCACCTATGCACTAATGGGAGATTCAGATCCTCACTCCACCTCTAAAGAATTGATTGAGTAGGATCCTAAAGGAAAGGGTAAGTTGGACTCTCCATTCAAGATCAAAATAAATGTTGTTCAGGAGGAGGAAGCTCAGGAAGTTGAAAAATAGTGGAAGCCAAAGGCTAAGAAGAGAACAAGGACTAAGAAGTTTGGACAAAAAGATACTGAAGGGTAGAATCCTAAAGCTGATGTTCATGTGTCCAAAAGTAGAAGAGTTATAAAATTGTCAGAGAAGGTAGGATCCAATGTAGGAGAAGAAGAAGCTACCCCACCGGTGGTAAATGTTGAAAGTTCAAAGGAGAAGGCCAAGGTATATACGAGGAGGTCTAGGAATCCTTCTCCCAAGGATGGTTTACCAAAGGTTGATCTTCCTCCAGTGGTTTCTCATGAAGAGTAGCATGAGGATGTGCCTTCCACTCATGAAGCTCAAAGAAAACCAAGTGAGTCAAAAAATGTTGAAGATCATCTAGATACTGAAGGAGAAGAATTTCATGAGGGTGATCTTCATAGTGCAAAGGCAGAAATTGAAAAGATAATGCAATCTCCTTTGGTAGCTTATGCAGAGTCACCTGTTGGACCCGAGGAAGTTAAGTCACCTCCGGTAGAGGAATAAATAGTGAAGGATCCATCACCTGAAGAAGAAGAAGAAGAAGATGCTCCAGATAAAGCAGGGCAGAGGAAACTCTTGAAAAGAATAATTGAGTGAAGATGCACCTAAGGAACAGTGGGAAGAAAAATAGGCTGAAGTGTAATTGGAATCCAATGTTCCTGGTTGGTTGGACAAGGAGATAAAGAGAAAAAAAGTTGTTGTGGAAGATATTCCACTGAATTGGGATGCCCTACTAGCCAAGATTAGAAAGATAAGGGTAAGAAGAAGATGAGGGTGATCTCAAGGATTGAAAGGGATGAAGCTCATAATAGGGTTGTTCACATTGCCACCCCTACTCCAGATAAGAACAGGGATGATGTGGTTGGAAAGGATTACAATGTTCAAACTTTTGATCTAGGGCCTACATCCCTTGAGCAAGATATTGAAGATTACCAAGGTTCTAGTGCAGCAATCTTGGGAAGGTTGAGGAAGGAAATAAAGAACAAGCAGGAGTTAAAGAAATAAAATGAAAATCTCAAGAAATGCTTGGAGGATTTAATGAAGCCCCTACAATCTATTAATCCTTCGGTTTCTGCTACAAAGCCTCTACATCAAGAAACCATCACCGCACTTGAAAAGATGAAAGCTTCCACTCTTGCCACTGCAAATTAGTTGTAGGGGGTGTGAGCCAAGGGTAGTGAGGCTATTAAGGATATTTTTTCAACTGGGAAGGATGCTATAAGGGAAACTAATTGGCTAAAGGTGGTGTTGGCAGTGGATAGGGAAGATACAAATCTCCTGCTGCAGAAAACCAAGACTATCATGGAGTACACTAGGGATAAGCTAGTAAGCGATAAGATTCTTCCTTCCTCCAGAGCTTTTGAACCTTGGGAATGGTTTGAGGCACTACAAATTAGAAAGAAGGTTCTGACAAAGATATACAAATAGAGGAGGCAGATTGATGATACCCTAGCTAGTGTGTATAATGGCTCCAATGCCTTTTTTGAGATTATGAAAGGGAGAAGGAAGATTGCTCCCAAATATTTAAGTATGGAGCAATTGAGGAAGTGGTGGCATGATTTTTATGCCCCAATTAGTGATGATTTCATTTCTGAGCATCAGTTGGATGATGCAGCCACATACATTATTGTCATTGATAAATACCTAACATATAAGGTGGATTGGGATAAGTCGGTGAAACAGTTAAGGGAAGAAATTGCATCAATTGAGAGGCAATTTAGGGTTTTTCCTTTGCCACCTATGGCAGACTTGGATAGTGTGCTTTTTAAAGTTCATGAAATGTTGGTTCCGAATAAGGACAAAGGGGAAGGCGGTTAATGATTGGCTACAAAAAGATTTGTGCTTCCCTATTATTTTGCAATGCATTGGTCTGAGCTACATTGGAGATCCCAGGCTGACCTAGATGAAGTTCATGCATTTAATGCCTATTTTATTATTTTGAATCTCTCTTGGCTGGCTTGTTGGGCCTTGTTATTATTGTAAAATCCTACCTTGGCCGACATATTATGGGGGTTTTATAAATTTGGCATTTTGCCTCTTTTGTAAGGGTTAAGAAGTTTTAGACATAGACATAGAGAGATAGTTAGAGGTGAATTAAGTAGAGAAAGTGTTAGTAAGTAGTTGTGCTCAAGCAAATATTGTAACAAAAATATGGAATTGTTGCTACAATGGATAATTGGATGCAAGTAATGACATTGTGAGTTGGTGCCATAGTTGTGTTTCTTCTTATCTTGCATGGTTCTTGTTGTTCTATCTTTAGAATTACTATGAGGAAATTAATATTTATATTAAATTTTATTTAATTATGTTTATGGTTTGATATTTGAAGTGCTGCAGCAATCCTTGGTCCATACTTTTCGCAACCAACTGATTGTTAGTTGCTTTGCAAAGTTAGCCTGGACCTTTATATTCATTGTGCTTAAGTTCGATTGTGAGGGTTTATTAATTTCAATTGCATTAGGGTTGTTTGAATTAATTGTCATGATTTGAAAATATTAACACCTTAGAAGATTGCACTATTTCTATAAGATTGCAGATTTATCGAGGTTAAGTAGAAATTAGTGTTGAGGGACTGGTCAATTTCGAGTGTTGGTCATTTGCATTGTTAATCTTAGGTTTAATTTTAAGTTTAGAAATCTCTTTGAAACCATTATATTTTACTATTTCTTTGATTATTGGGTTAAATTTAGGATTGAAGTATCATCATATTGTCAGATCTAATAAATTGAGTTTTAGTATTTTTCTTGTAGTAAGGTCCCATTGTGATTACCAACATTTTCACATTTATAACTGAGTTGTTTATGCATTGTCAAGAACTGACATTAGAGACCTTGGGGTTATTTCTTGAGGCTTGCTTATAGAGATTTACCTTTCAAGAGAGATAAGATAATTGTATCTTGTTTGAGTTGTTGCTATGCAAAAAACATCAACATATTGGCGCTAGAAGGAGGGCCTAAATAAGCAAGCTGGATCAATTTTTGAACGCCATGTCTCCTGAGAGATTCAAAAGAAGAACAAGATTTTCTCTAGTAGAGGAAGAATTTCAGGAATTACCAAACCCTACTAGGTCTAGAAGGATAAAAAAAAGGGGAGAATCATCATCATCCCATCCACCTCCCTCATCTCCATCACCCCCATCTTCATCAGGTTCATCTGGGTCTGAGGGCATTCCCAATCCACAACCTCAGCAGGTCATAAATCAACCATTACCACCCCCACCTCCACCAATGGATTTCCTATTAACCAACCCATCCCCATTGAGTTTCATCATTTACAATATTATGCCCAAAAGCCCTGAACACTTTTGTTCAAAATTCCATGTCAATGATCCCAATAGAACCGTTGAGGAACACATCAGGATCTTTCATACTGGCCTTAAGGATAGAGGGATAAACCATGAGGATGTAGATTGTAGACTCTTTCCTTATTCATTGGGGGAAAATGCATTCTATTGGTACAACCATTTACCTGCTGGGTCTATCGAGCATTGGACTAAGCTAGAGGTTGCATTTTTGCAGAAGTTTTGAATCCCCATTAGTTGCAATGAACTATATTTCCAATTCACTAATGTTAAGAGAGAGGTCAATGAGCCTATAGGGTCTTTCAACAATAGGTTTCATCATGCTTATACTAGATTACAAGCCCCTTATGTTGTTAATGATCCCACTACTTTAGAATTTTATTATGAGGGACTTGATAGTTTGACAACTACCTTTATGAAGTGGAGTAATAACCCTCCTGCTAGTCTACTTGATGCATATGCAGAGGCTATGAAAGTTAGTACTAATCTAAGGAAACATTTTTCTATGCCTTTACCCTCACTAGGATCCATTGCTCACCTGGGACAAGTCCCAGCTCTCAACCAGGCTCTTGCCAACCATACTTCTGTTATGAATCTAGTACCTTAGTTGCCTCTGGTCCCTCATCTAGGACCTCCTGTGGGACAAGTATTATCCACAATTAGTTACCCTCAAAAAAATGTGAATCAACCTCTATATATCCAGCCTTAGGGTAGCTATCTTTCATACCTATAGAATTCTAAAATTTTGAATCAATCGCTGAATGCTAATGCTACAATAGGATATTCCTAGAATAGCGCGAATCAGCCTCCATATAGTAATCCTAACAAGAAGAGACTAGATGAATTGTCTAAACAAATAAAGAAGCTGAATATGGAGGTGACTTACTTGAGGAACCCGAATAGTTAGTTGCAAGCTGCTCAGAGTAATATGCAGTCTAATCAGAATAGGGAGAATCCACAAGGGCAACACTTTGATAGAGGGCAACCTCATGATCGAGGATACAATAATGAAAGAGGATATACCCAGGACAGAGGTTACAAAAATGACAGAGGATTTAATAATGTTAGAGGGTATAATAATGATAGAAGACAAAACTATGATAAAGGGCAATCCTCGAGCCAAAATTTTGATAGAGTACAAGGTGGCAGACAAGGGTTCAATAGGAGACATCCATTAGGATAGAACAAGACTTGGAACACAAGGCCCAATAATGGAGGAGTTCTCACCCCATTAGATCAAACAGTGAATCATCCTATCAATTAGTCTGCCAATCAACTAGTTAATCAAGGGAAGCCTCCTAGTGGTGTATATCTAGCTGAGGCTACTTTGCCAAGATGGTGTAGGCTCCACAAAACAAGTCAGCATTCTGAGCTAGATTGTCAAGAATTCCAAACAATAGCCTCAATCTTTCAGTACAAAATAGAGAATAATACAGGTGATCAGGAAATAGTACCATCTAATCCTTATGATTCACCAGTGTTGGTGCTGAATCATGCTTATTTTCCACAAAGTAAGGAGAATGTACTTGAAGAGGAATCTGACCAGTTGGAGGAAGAGGTAGACTAAGTATGCAATGAGGATGAAGTGACACCGTTATTTGATGAGAGTCTAGTGATTGATAATGGTCCCAAAGATGAAGAAGAGGCTTTTGTTGAAGAAGTGTAGACCTTCCAGAACCTTGTCAAGAAGTATGACTTGAGGGAATTGCCACATAGATGCCCACAGACTGGAGGTCCCTTCACTACTTCCATTCCATTGAATAATTTCAACATGCCTCCAGACCCTAATGCTAGTAGTAATCCATCACTATCTCAGGTTTCCAAGAAATATTTATCTCAAGATTTAGGACATGTTGATGCGCCAAAGGGGAGAAATGTTGATTCAAACAAGGATAAATTGATGGAATACCCAAAAGATACTCCTGTTGATCTGAGTAAGGAACAATTGGCCTTGTATGTTGTTGAAGAACTCAAAAAATTAAAGGTAAGCCTATCTTCATTTGAGTTACTAAGAGTTCCAACCATTAAGAATGCAGTCCTAGGGTCTCATAATGCGAATTCAATGTTACAAGATAAATCAGTTAGCAAGAGTGTCAATAGAGCATCTAGTTCTCAATCAATAGGAAGACACAATATGACTCATAATCAAGTCCATAGGCCCCTTGGAGATGCTAGGAAAGAGAAGGACAAATCTCAAGTTGCTCAAGTAGATACTCCCTTAACTCCATTTCAAGGGAAAATAGACACACCTCCATTCTTGATTTCTGTTCGAATATTCGGTAAGAATTTGCATAATTGTTTGCTAGATTCTGGTGCCTCAACCAATGTTATGCCTTTTGGTGTATGTAGAGCTATGGGTGTTACTCCTTCTGACTCGCAAAAGAAAGTCACACAATTAGATAGGACTGAAGTCAATGTTGTAGGAGAGTTAAATATGATTCATATGCAGATTGCTTTTGATCCTAGGATCCAGTAGGTTATCAATATGCAAGTGGCTGACATCCCTGATGCTTATGGCGTAATCCTGGGAAGAGACTATACCAAGGCTTTGAATGGATATGTTTCAACTGATCACTCCCATATGTGGCTTCCCTGGAAGGGAGTGCCAAACTAGATTAGAATTGAAAGAGAACCCATAATGATGTACATGATTACAAAATATTAGGAAACCTCTACTAAAATTCTGGTATCAGAAGTAAGTATGGGTAACTATATGCTTGTTGCTCCTCTTGAAGAGCCAGATGTGGAGGAGGTTTTTACGTTCCACACAACACCTGTTAACCTTACAACATATTCTAGTGGTACTGAGGTCCTAATCGAACTAGTTGAAAATGATAGTGATCTGGAAGATATTTAGCTTGGTTTGCTAGATAATTTTTAGGAGTTTATTCAGAAGCGCATTGAAAATCAAGTTTAGCTAGGAAGAGGAATGAACTTTGGGAACTACTCTTACCCAATTGGTGCAGAGTGCATAATGCTTCTCATTCAAAATTGGACTATTTCCTATGTCAAACTATAGTGGAACAAATAGAGAAGTGTATCAGCCCCACTCATCTAGTTAAAATTGATATCCAGAATGTCCAAGAAGATCCCAAAGGAAAGAAGGTAGTGTCTACTGAAAGACCATCCAACAACAACAGTGCAAGTGAAAAGGTAAGGAATTTTGTAGTTTTTGGTTGTTGGACTTTAAGATTTGATGGGTCCAAATCAAAGCAAGGGGCTGGAGCTAGTTTCAACCTAATTAGTCCAAGAGGTAAGACATTTTTTGCTGCTCATAGACTTCAATTTCACTGTACGAATAATGTAGCAGAATATGAGGCCTTGGTGCATGGACTGTTAATGGCATTGAAGAAAAAGGTTAAGATCTTGCAAGTTTTTGGAGATTCTGATTTGGTAGTCAAGAAAGTTAGGAGACAATACTCTTGTCATGATAGGAGAATGATCAACTATAGACATAGAGTGTGGGACCTCATTGAAGGATTTGATGCCTTCAACATCTAGTTGATTCCATGAAATAAGAACCAAACAACCAACTCCTTAGCCCAAGCGGCAAGTACTTTGCAACCTCAGTCTCTTTCTGGACTAAAGAAGTCTACTATGGAACTGACCATAGTTCCCTTAGTACTTGATAATGTCACCAACTTCCAGGTATTTGAAGATGACAAGCATATCTTAGATTTCATTACTAGTACTGATGTCTTTGCTTCTCAAGTCATTGATGAAATTGAACTCCAAGAAGATGAGATGGACCTGGAAGGGGTAATTAATCTGAAGACCAATAAAATTCCTAGAGGGATGGTGCAATTGGAAAGAATCTTTGATCTAGACAAGGTCAGGGAGCAAGAACAAGATACCAGGAAGGAGTCCATCAGTGGATAGTGTGACAAATATAATATGGGAACTTAGGATGATGTCAAAAATATTTTTATTTGTAAGGTGTGCACTCTAGAAGAAAGGAAAGGTATCATTGATGCACTACATAGATATCCATATGTGATAGCCTAGAGCTATGAAGACTTAAAGACTTACGATACACCAATCATAACCCATACTATCCCTCTCAATCCAGGGGTAAAACCTTTTAGACAGAGGCAAAGGACCATCAATGCTTTACTGGAACCCATAATACAGAAGGAAGTGCAGAAGTTGTTGTCTGCAAGAATAATATTTCCAGTCAAACACTCTACTTGGGTTGCAAACCTAGTTCTAGTGTGAAAGAAAAATGGTGAAATCGGGCTATGTGAAGATTTTAGCAACCTAAATAAAGCATTAGAGAAAAATAATTATCTAGTACCCTCACTGGATGAAGTGCTCTAGATTTCCAATGGATCTTAGATGATGTCCTTCTTTGATGGTTATTCAGGATACAACCAGGTTATGGTGCAGTATGAGGATAGGCACAAGACTGCTTTCACTACCAAGTGGGGCACTTTTGGCTATAGGAGGATGCCCTTTGGCTTGATTAATGTTGGAGCCACATTCCAAAGAGCTATGGACATTGCCTTTAAAGACATAATTGGTAAGTGCATAATCATTTATATGGATGATCTAATAGTCTTTTCCAAGAAGAGAGGTGATCATATCTCAAATTTGTGCAAAGTTTTTTAGAAATGTAGAGAGTTTGGGATATGACTCAATCCAAAGAAATGCATCTTTGGAGTCATAGAGGGTAAATTGTTGGGGCATGTTCTTTCTAAGAAATGAATTGCCATTGATCCAAAGCAAATAGAAGCCATTCTTAAGATTCCACCACCGGCCAGTAAGAAATAAATGAAATCATTATTTGGTAAGATCAACTTTGTGAGGAAGTTTATCACTGGATTCATAGAAATAGTCAAGCCCCTCAATGCAATGTTAAAGAAGGAGGCCAAGGTTGAGTGGAATGCAAAAGCAAAGGAAGCATTTGCAAAGATAAAGAGGGCTATTGTTGAAGCTCCCGTTTTGGTAAGTCCAAACTATGCTAAGCCATTCTATATATATTTGTTTGCCTCTGATCATTCTTGTGCTGCTATGTTGACCCAAAAGTTAGATAAGAGAAACGAGCATCCCATAGCATTCATGAGTGCACCATTGAAGGATGTCGAGCTAAGATACCCAAGTGTGGAAAAGTAGGCCTACGCCTTAGTCAGAGTTGTAAAGAAATTTAGACATTACATCCTCAGGAACAAAATCTTTGCAATAGTTCTTGATCCTGTAGTTAAGCTGTTATTGATCTAGAATGAGCTGGGAGAATGAAGAGCCAAGTGGGTAACTATGTTACAAGAGTATGATATGGAAATTCAACCCATGAAGATGGTAAGAGGGAAAGGGCTTACACAGACAATGGCAGAGACTAGCCCTGATCTTACAGCCCAGAGTTACAACTTAGAGGATGTTTCTCCTGGTGAGTGGTATGATGATATTGTCCATTATCTTCTGACTCAAAGATGCCCTAATCATCTTAATTCAGTACAAAGAAGGCCATTGTACTTAAAGAGTGACAGTTTCATGTTGAAAGGAGTTGTCCCGTATAAGAAAAATCATGAAGGTGTTTACTTAAAGTGCCTAGGAAAGGTAGAATCTAAAAGAGTGATGTTGGAATTCCATGATAGATATGGTACAAGCCATGGATCAACACCTTCTATAGCGAACCAGATTTTGAGAGCTAGTTACTATTGGCCTACACTATTTAAGGATACACACAACCATGTTAGAACTTGTCATGTGTGTCAGACTGTAGCAACCAGAGAGAAGTATGCAGCACTCCCACTCCAACCAGTCTTTGAGGTAAAACCTTTTGCACAATGGGGGATGGACTTCATAGGTCCGATCAATCCACCCTCCTATGTAGGACATAGGTATATCCTTACTGTCACTGATTATTTTACAAGATTGACTAAGGCCCTTGCTTGCAAGCAGTGTACTTCAGAGGTAGTAATTAACTTCATCGAATCAAGTATCATTAATTGTTTTGGATATCCTATGTCTTTAGTTTGTGATAATGGTCCTGCATTTTCATGGTTGAAGTTTTCCAATTGGGATTTTGATCATGGGATTATCATTAAGTTTGCATCCAACTATTACCCTCAAGGTAATGGTTTGGATGAGTCATCCAACAAAAATCACCTGACTATTATCTGTAAACTGTTAGAATGAAACCCAAAGGACTGGCATACCCAACTCAGATTTTCTCTTTGGGTAGATTGTACCAGACATAAACTTCCATAGGAATATCACCTTATCACCTAGTTTATGGGTTAGAGCCTATGTTTCCCATTTAGCTAAAGATCCCCAACTTGCAGTTTATTAATGAATATTATGATGAGGGGGATAGACATGAGGCCAGACTCACTGAATTGTTACACCTTGAGGAAAAAAGAGATGAATCCTTGGAAAACTTTGCTAAACATTAGGGGGTTGTCAAGAAATGGTTTGATAAACGAGCCAAGGTTAAAGTTTTTAGGATTTATGACTTGGTTCTTTACTAGGATAAAGCCCATGACCATAAGGGAGAGCATGGAAAATTTGATAAAATTTGGCTTGGTCCTTACTAGATTTTAGAAATTCTGCGAGATAATGCTTTCTGTTTGAAAACTCTCACTAGAGAGGATATCCCATTGCCTATCAATGGGCAGTATTTGAAGCATTATTTCCAATCTTGAGCTATTTTTTTATCTCTTTTCTTGAATATAGTTAGATTAGGTTTCCTTTCTATTTTTTTTGCTTTGTTTTTCTTTGGTTAGATTAGGTTTCCCTTTCTGCTTTGCTTTTGTTTGTTTTGGTTAGTGTACGTTTTCTTATGGTTTGGTTTTTTTTTTTCTTTGCTCTTGCTTTGAGGGTATTCTTGTTTTTTCCTGGGTGTGTTGCACCTGCATAGCAAATATATCATTAATCTACGACTATTCCAAGTATTTTATTGGTGAACTGTAGTATTGTATCTTGAAAGGATGGTTGACGTCTTTGCTATTGCCAACAGTCTCAATGTTTGATTTATTAAGGATAGGTCATTGGTCTTGATTTGAATTTGAAGTATTATGAAATCTTATATTTCTCATATATCTTAAGAATCTAGATGTTACTGTAGGTCCTTTGTAAGGTTTTGTTAGGTGAAAAATCTTATTTCTGCTTTAGCGCCAATGTGGTTCTCAGCCCTGAGTGTGAACTTCATTGTTTACAGGTTGAAATGAAAAGAGACACAGAAATAATATCAAAAGAAAAAAAGAGAGCATGTAAAAAATCAAAGAATGAATTCAACTTATCAAGGATATCTAAATATCTCTATCAGGGCTATGGATGCTTGGCTAGTAATAGAGCTATGTTCAGGAGAGTCATAGTGATAACCTCATTGGGGCTATAGATGCCTGACTGGCAGCGAGGCTCTATTTAGGTTGTTTTTGATGTTAGAATCCTTTATGTACCCTGTCTTAACTAAGCTTGGTTCTTGCAGTAACCTAAGGAGGGAAATTAACTCATGTGCACACACTTGGATATTCAGTGTATGGAAGGTTTGGTTTATCCTTTGGTTTTTGATTCTTTAAATCTTTGCATTCTGATTTATTTGTTTGATGGTGAGATTGAAACCAGAGATTCTGGGTTCTCGATTCATGTTCATCATTAAATGCTCTAGAGCATTTTCCCAACAGAAGTTGCCATTTGTTGTGTAGTTTTTGCACACATGCCCCATTGAAGGCAGGGACCCTCTTTTGTCTTCGGTTTTAGTGTCTTGGCCCTTTCATTTTGAGGTTTTGTCTTACTCTAGCATGTGCTTAAATGTTTATTTTATTTGCCTAAGTGATCCCCCTAAGTTATTCATTGAAAATATTTGATTATGAGCTATTTTCGGGTTTTAATCTTGGTTTGGGACTTTCCACCTTGGTCAGATTTTCCTAGATCCCATTTGGACTCCAGTCGTGCATTGTCATTAAAAGATTTTTGGTCTTCATAGATTTTCATGTCGGCCGGATTTTCCTGGATTCTCTCCTATTGTTGGGTTCTCGGGTTTTTTATTTTTTTTGACTATATTGTTGATGACATTAATGTCTTCATATGAGCTTTGAGTGAGGTATTTAATTGATTTTTGAGGTCTTTATGCCATTATGCTATTATTTTTCATTGATTGAGTAGCAAAGTGCATTCTTGTGAGTGTTGGATTTGGATTTGAGGCGTTGAGTTTGCAAATTGTGGATTTGATTGGCGATTTCTTGTGCATTCATGTCGTTGTTCTTCGTGGACACCATTGAATTTCACATTTACTATTTCTAAGATCATTTTTGCTTCACAATTGTATGTGTTTGATTGTTTTCCTTTTGAATTGACTATTATGGATAGCACGTTGATGTTATAAGAGCTTTTGGGGTTTTAATTCTTGAATATTTAATCGCTTTAGGGATAGGATTGCATAGCATTGATTAATTTATCTCCCAAGTAATTTCCTAGTTGGTTTGTTGGTCTATTTGTATTTTGGTCAACTTGCTTGAGAATCATGATTTTCCCCTAGTATGGTTTTGACAATTGAAGTACCCGAGTCATAGGTTTTCCTGTGTGTTAATGACAGATGTATAGGGTTTGAAACCTAGGGAAATACCATTCCACCTTATTTCGCTGTAAAATGTGCCTAGAATGCAAAGAAATCTATGGAAGGTCCATGCCTAACTTGCTCTGAACTTAAATATTTTAAATTCATGATTAATTTGATGTTGTGAGTGAAATCATGTTTTAATGCCAATGTTTGGGTTTTGTCTTTAGTCTAGGATTTCTCATTCCTTCGGGATAATCCATCTCTGGCAGATTTTCCCAATTCCATCCGGTTTTCTGAAATCCATTATTGCTTTCAAATTTTCATATATTCTGTAGGTTTCCATTGACCCCAAATTTTCTGAAACTCCACTGTTTTCCTGATTTCCTCTGGTTTCCTAGAATTTGCATTGCTTTCGGAGTTTTACCTTATCCGCGGATTTTCGTCGACCTCATATTTTCATGAAGTCCTATGTCACCTAGATTTTCCAAAGTTTGCAAAGTGTCTCTGCCTTTGCAGAAATTCGTCTCTGGTAGATTTTCCTAAAATTTGATGGAATTTGACAGAATATGGGATAACATGATATGTTAGTGTTTTTCAATGCATTTTATGATTATTTAATGCTATCTTATGATCTCCTATGAGGTTTATTGATTCATAATGATCGGATTTAATTATTAATAGGTGTTTTCATGATTTTTTCCCTAGAATCCTTCTGGCCTAGAATTTCCTAAAATTCCTCTCTGGCTCAAATTCTGCGGATGGTCCTGAAACCAAAAAATTTGTTGTGATCATTTTATATGAGATTTAATAACACCTTCATTATATGTGGCTTATTCTAATGGTGTTTTGATGGATTAACATTCCCTTCCTGTCATTTTTACTATGATTTCCATGTTGAGTGTAGGTTGAATCTAGCAAGGCAACAATTGGGTCTTCAATGTATGATGTAGAGAAGATTAAGATGGACATTAAGAGAAAGATCCCTAAGAGTAAGATAACATTAGTTTGGTCAGAGGTGACCGATACAAATGTCAGTTTATGGGATTATGAAGAATTTAAAGGAAGAATGTTAGCAGAGGATCCTCCTTTGGTGGCTAGAAGGATGATGGAATCAGGCTTGTCCCATGTGGTTGGTTTCCCTTCTATAGTTCAGTGTTATGATTTGGCCCTTGAGTGTGCCAGACACTATGATAGGATACACAAATAATTATTGGTCCTTAGGGGAGAGTTGTGGCGAATCTCAACCTTGTTTCCATTTTCCAAACTTTTGATATGCCAGAGAGGTCTCATGTGGTGGGATTCACCATGAAGGTAGGTAAAAATTTGTACGATGAACAAACTGTGAAGTCACAACAACTTATCAATTCTTGGTTGGAGAAGCCCAAGTCACACTATTCCAAACTACCCAAGCAGTTATTCAGAGTGAAGTTCAAGGAGTATTATGATGCCATCACCATTCTTAGCAGGGTGGTTGGATTGAGGAGTGCTAGCATGTTTGAGAATTGGATGTGCCATGTGATTGTAAGGATCAAGCAAGGGAAGATTAACTACCACTAGGCAAGGGTCATTAACAAAGTTATTCACGAGCAGTTGTCCAATGTGTTGCAGACAAAGTCTTTCACAATGACCTCATATTTGGTCTATGCACTTGCAAGATTCCACCCCTACAAAGGATTGAGTACAAGGGGAACCTTTGGACAAGATATCATCTATGAGGTTTACCCTCAATTGCATTTGAGAAGCTCAAACTATAGGAGGGTGAATGATGCATTCACCATGCACATCACTAGATTGCTCCAGGGTGAAAAACAGGTCAAGATTTTAGATCATGCTAAGGAACTCATCAAGAAATATGGGGCATGGTTTATTTAGTTCCCAACCTTCTCCTACATTTGGATTGATGGCTACTAGAGGGTGCCATATAAACTCCCAAGATACCCTACTGATCACATCATACTTCTAGAAGTCACTAGGCAGATCTATGACTTTGATGCTATTGTCAAGAGGGATTAGCATAAGACTAGATTTTGTGGGGACTTCCCCTTGAGGATTGGTACTGGAGAGGTTTGTCCTTCCATTGGTTGTGCTGAAGCTTCAGAGGAGGAAATGGGTAATCTTGGCCTATCTTTCCACTCCAAGAGATCAAGGTTTGATATCATGGGAGAAGCCCAAAAGAAGGCCAGCAGAGAGTATAACCACAAAGTAGATTTGGAAGACTACTAGGCCAATTGTAGTGATGAATTTGAGGTCAGAAAGAATAAGTTCTCTCGACTCCCAGTGGATTCAATCCAACTGTACAATGTAAGGGCAGTCCCGGACCAACTTGATAATGATGGAAACTTGATCCAGTATCATGCTTATGTTGCCATAAAAGACATACTAATTGGTGATGTGGATTGGATAGAAGAGGAAAAGAAAAAATTGAAAGAACTGATGGATCTAGCTATCAAATTTACCAAGATGTGGCGAAAGCATAAGCTATGGGAATTGGAAAATGAAGGTGTACAGTGCACCTATGCACTAATGGGAGATTTAGATACTCACTCCACCTCTAAAGAATCAACCAAGCAATATACTAAAGGAAAGGGTAAGCTAGACTCTCCATTCAAGTTCAAAATAAAGGGTGTTCAGGAGGAGGAAGCTTAGGAAGCTGAAAAATAGAGGAAGCCAAAGGCTAAGAAGAGAACAAGGACTAAGAAGTCTTGACAGAAAGATACTGAAGGGAAAAATCCTAAAGTTGATGTTCTTTTGCCCAAAAGAAGAAGAGTTATAAAATTGTCAGAGAAGGTAGGCTCCAATGCAGGAGAAGAAGAAACTACCCCATTGGTGCTAAATGTTGAAAGTTCAAAGGAGAAGGCCAAGGTATAAATGAGGAGGTCTAGGACTCCTTCTTCCAAGGATGGTGTGCCAAAGGTTGATCTTCCTCTAGTGGCTTCTCATGAGGAGTAGCATGAGGATGTGCCTTCTGCTCATGAAGCTCAAAGAAAACCAGATGAGTCAGAAAATGTTGAAGATCATCTGGGTACTGAAGGAGAAGAATTTCATGAGGGTGATCTTCATAGTGCAAAGGCAGAAATTGAAAAGGTAATGCAGTCTCCTTTGGTTATGCAGAGTCACCTGTTGGAACCAAGGAAGTTAAGTCACCTCTGGTAGAGGAATAAATAGTGAAGGATCCATCACATGAACAAGAAGAAGAACATGCTCCAGATAAAGTAGGGAAGATGAAACTCCTGAAAAGAAAAACTTGAGTGAAGATGTGCCTAAGGAACATCGAGAAGAAAAACAGGTTGAAGTGCAATTGGAATCCAATGTTCTCGGTTGGTTGGACAAGCAGATAAAGAGAAAACAAGTTGTTGTGGAAGATAGTCCACTGAATTGGGATGCCCTACTAGCCAAGATTGGAAAATATAAGGGTAAGAAGAAGGCTAGGGTGATCTCAAGGATTGAAAGGGATAAAGCTCATAGCAGGGTTGTTCACATTGCCACCCATGCTCTAGATAAGAACAAGGATGATGTGGCTGGAAAGGATTTCAATGTTCAAACTTTTGATTTAGGGCCTACATCCGTTGAGCAAGATATTGAAGATTACCAAGGTTCTAGTGCAGTAATCTTGGGCAGGTTGAGGAAGGAAATAAAGACCAAGCAAGAGTTAAAGAAAGAAAATGAAAATCTCAAGAAATTCTTGGAGGATTTAATGAAGCCACTGTAATCTATTAACCCTTCGATTTCTGCTGCAAAGCCTCTACCTTAGGAAACCATCATCGAGCTTGAAAAGATGAAAGCTTCCACTCTTGCCGCTACAAATTGGTTGTAGGGAGTGCGAGCCAAGGGTAATGAAGCTATTAAGGAGAATTTATGAACTGGGAAGTATGCTATAAGGGCAACTAATTGGTTGAAGGAAGTGTTGGCACATAATAGGGAAGATACAGATCTCTTGCTATAGAAAACTGAGACTATCATGGAGTACACTAGGGATAAGCTAGTAAGCGATAAGATTCTTCCTTCCTCCAAAGCTGCTGAACCTTGGGAATGGTTTCAGGTGCTACAGATTAGATAGAAAGTTTTGAAAAAGATATACAAATAGAGGAGGCAGATTGATGATACCCTAGCTGGTGTGTACAATGGCTCCATTGCCTTTTTTCAGATTATGATAGGGAGAAGGAAGATTGCTCCAAAATATATAAGTTTGGAATAGTTGAGGAAGTGGTGGCGTGATGTTTATGCCCTAATTAATGATGATTCCATTTCTGAGCATCAGTTGGATGATGCAGCCACATACATTGCTTTCGTTGATAAATACCTAACATATAAGGTGGATTGGGATAATTCGGTGAAACAGTCAAGGGAAGAAATTGCAGCAATTGAGAGGTGACTTAGGGTTTTGCCTTTGCCACCTGTGGCCGACTTGGATAGTGTGCTTTTGAAAGTTCATGAAATGCTGGATCAAAATAAGGACAAAGGGGAAGGCAGTTAATGATTGGCTACATCGAGATTTTTGCTTCCTATTATTTTTCCATGCATTGGTCTGAGCTATATTGGAGATCCTAGGCTGACCTAGATGAAGTTCATGTAGTTAATGCCAATTTTATTATTTTGAATTTCTCTTGGCTGACTTGTTGGGCCTTGTTATTATTGTAAAATCCTATCGTGGCTGGCATATTCTGGGGGGTTGTATAAATTTAGCATTTTTCCTCTTTTGTAAGGGTTAAGAAGTTTTAGACATAGACATAGAGAGATAGTTAGAAGAGAATTAAGTAGAGCAAGTGTTAGTAAGTAGTTGTTCTCAAGCAAATATTGTAACAGAAAGCTAGAATTGTTGCTACAGTGGATAATTGGATGCAAGTAATGACATTTTGATTTGGTGCCATACTTGTGTTTCTTCTTATCTTGCATGGTTCTTGTTGTTCTATCTTTAGAATTTCTTTAAGGAAGTTGATATTTAGATTAGATTTGATTCAATGATGTTTATGGTTTGATATTTGAAGTGTTGCAGCAATCCTTGGTCCATACTTTTTGCAACCAACTGATTGTTAGTTGCTTTTCAAAGTTAGCCTGGACCTTTATATTCACTATGCTTAAGTTCGATTGTGAGCGTTTATTCATTTCAATTGCAATAGGGTTGTTTGAATGAATGTTCATGATTTGAAAATCTTAACACCTTAGAAGATTGCACTATTTCTATAATATTGCAAATTTATCGGGGTTAAGTAGAAATCAGTTTTCAGGGATTGGTCCATTTCGAGTGTTGGTCATTTACATTATTAATCTTAGGTTTAATTTTAAGTTTAGAAATCTCTTTGAAACCCTTATCTTTTTCTATTTCTTTGATTATTGGGTTAAATTAAGGATTGAAGTATCATCATATTGTCACATCTAAAAATTGAGATTTAGTATTTTGCTTGTAGTAAGGTCCCATTGTTGATACCAACATTTTCACATTTATCACTAAGTTGTTTATGCATTATTAAGACCTGACATTAGAGACCTTGGGGTTATTTCTTGAGGCTTGCTGATAGAGATTTACCTTTCAAGAGAGATAAGATAGTTGTATCTTGTTTGAGTTGTTGTGCAGAAAACATCACCAATAGGGAGCACTAACCATTTTCCAACAATCTCCCCCTCAACACAAGCTAAGGGGATTCGAACCTGGCACCTTTGGCTCTGATACCAATTGTTGTCCCCATGGTTACCATTACACCAAAAGGTCAACTTGTTAATTTTTTTGATACAACTGCCATAATTGATGGATCCATGAGAGGCTGTTAGTCCATGTCATGAATCCCAAGGGGAGCGTTGACCATCTACCAACATATATGAATGCAATGTAATGAGATGCATACAATGAAGTTAATATAATGCAAATATTAAGATTCTTAGAATAAAAAATCTATGTTAATCTAAACAACTTAAAATGATAATGATAACGCAATGCAAAATGAGATAACAATGAAATGTAATAGAATGATAATGAAATAGATAATATGGTTTAATGAAATGATAATGAAATGAATAATGAGATGGATAAATGCAATGTATAATGAAATGATTATGAAAGATAACAAAATTGTTAATGTAATCTTATGGAATAAAAAATGAAATGGATAATGCATGTAATAAAAATGATAATGTAAAGAAATAAAATGAATCTAAATCATAATGGAAATGCAATATGAAATGAACAATAATGGGTGATGTAGTGCACCTATCACAAACTGTAGGGACCTTGATAAGAAGAATAGGTAGGGGGATAACATTTGCACAACCAAAAATCAATGACCATAGGCTAGGGAAAATGGATCAAGATAGATGCAATGTAATAGGAAGGACAAATGAAATGCAAATATAATGTCATTCTATCATATTAGGAACACTGAATTTTTCTTTAGCATAGGACATGATATGCCAAGGTATGAAGAACCAATGCTAATTAGTGTCAAATGCATATGACTGACATATCAAACAAGGAGGTTATCCCAACACCCCAAAGTCACAAGGGCTTTGGGAGGGCTTGATGTTGGAATAACCACAAGCACAAAGGATGCCCCAACATAACACAATGCTATGAGGATCTTAGCAGGTACTACATAGGACAACCAGGAAGACAAGATCACACAAAAAATCAAGATATGTGCCTATGTTTACCAGTCAAAGTGCACCATGATATGATGGATTGTGGCGACCCTAGTGAGGTATAATAGGAAGCTCAAATGATAAAAAAAAATGTAAAAGCACTAAAATATCACAAAAAATTTCAAATATCCTTTACCATAGGACCAATAGGTGAATGTGAATTGATGTGGTCTGATTTAATGAAGGATACATCTTATTAAGACCATGGATGGCGGTAGATTAGTTGGATCAACATGACTTAGTATACACTAAATAGATTAAACCTCAAGGTACCAAAATATTTTATTGTTAGTAACAAGCTGAATAGGGACACACTTGATGACATGACAAAAAAAAAGGAAACATCCTAAGAATAGACCTAGGGTCTCGAGGGCCGATCCAAAGATTAGCCTTGCCTATGTGAAAGCATAGATACCTCATAGTTTGATAAAATACTAATGATTGACAATGGATGAAGTGGAAAGAGGATAATGAAGACCTATATGGATGATGAGGATTGAAACAAAAGGATGGATAAAATCCTCAAGGGCTCATCAAAGATGTCCTTGCCTATGTTAAAGCATAGAGGCAACATAATTCAATAAAAGGGACTAAAGATGACATGCGACCTAATGATGAAAGACATGATGGATGATCCTAGATGAGGATGTGAGACTGACAACATGACACCAATATATAGGTGATGAGAAGCTTAGGATTTAGGATGGAAAATATAAACTATCCAATGCTTAATCAAAATACACCAAGCAATGGATGATAGGAGGTCGATGGGGGATGCATATGATAGGATGCTAGGATAGGATATGAGGATATGATAGATGGAGATGTAAGCACATAGGAAAGTGAGATGTGTGGTAGATAATGATTAAGCCCTTTACAAATAAATCTTGTTGCTATGTTTTAACCAATCATATTTATCCAAGGCGACACCAAGAGTGGTGTTGATCATCAAAGCTTGTGCTTCTCCGATAGTCTTATGGGAAATTCAGCGAGTGGGGGGAAAATTGCATCTCACTAAATACCTCTATTTCTTTTATAGAAAGTCAACACTTTTTTTGGAGTTTTGAGATAAGGGGAGAAAAGAAATGTAAATATAAAACATAAAAGGTGATGAGCCAAAGCTTTTACAACATTTCAAACCCAAGTTATTCCTATGATTGATATAAAGGACACAAAATGCCACAACCCCTCATTATTGGAAAGAGAACAAACAACAAAGGCTAACTTCAAGCACAATATAGAATTTCAGATCTTTCCATAGGTAGTGTTCATTGAGGTCTGATCAAACATAAAGATTCCTTAGAGTAAAAGAATGATATTCCATAAATTACTAGAACTTTGTCTCTTAATACAACATAGCATAACAAAATAACAACTTTAAGGAAAACTAAAAATTTCCAATGACATAGTCCAATTCTCGTAAGCTACTATTCCATTACACAAGCATAAAGCATAAAAAATCCACTATTTAAACTACCTAGATATAGCTTGCAAGACACAATGTTTCATTCAAAACGACAATATAAAGAAAGAAAGCTTGAAAAAGGCCATACATGCACAGTATTAATAAATTCCCCTCAATAGTTCATGCGTTAATTAAAACTGAACTTTGAAACAAAGGTCAAATGTGAATCTAACAATAGCTTAAACCTTAATAGATATAATATGCCAAAATAAAGTAGTTCTATAACTTGTTTTTGAAAACAATTCTAAAACCTTAAGAAAACTAAAAAGAAACACTTCTTTTAACAAAGAAAATAGTTCCTTTTTGGAAAATCTCTAAGTTTTTGTGTCATCGCCCTCCTTTATATAGCCACCAAAGAAAGAAACACAACCTTGGTCTATATTAATTACCACTAGGTGTTGACAGTTGATAGCAAACGATATGATCATATACCATTGGTTAGGCCATAAACTATATTTGCATTAACTCTTTAGCTACTACATTAATACCCTTTAGATATTTTGATCAACGTAGAAATCCAAATGCAATCAAATCCTAGGAAAAACAACCTATTAAAGGACCTAATTGATTGATCACATCACTATGAGGTACCATCTCAAAAATTCTATCCCAAAAACTAAGAAAAGAAAAGAAAAGGCAAGCCAACCAACTCAGACAAACTCCTCAATCAAATATCTTTATCGGTGGTGCAGATAACTTGCAGCAAGGAGATGACATTTCAGCATTGTAGAAACTCCTGAGCTTTCAAATATAGCTCCCAAGAAAATGTCTGAAAAGCAAACATGTGTCCTGAACCTTCTCCCGAAAGGAAGATGAAAAGGTAAAAGTTGTGCAGCCACCACATGGCGTATTGCACACCTTTTTGATAATTTATTTGAGCATGAGTGCACTTGATACCAAAGAAATTTATGCAAACCAAAATAAAATGATTGAGGAAAAGAAACCCTTACAAGTGGTTTTCACCATAGGATGAATTATTTCTCTTCACTATTTTTGGATTTTTTTTTGTATTTTTCTAGGTTTTTTACTTTTCTTGGTATTTTCTATGTAGGGTAACCTAGCTTACTCAGGTATAAAACCATTTCAGAAGCATGATATTTATGGGTTCCTCCAAGGGTTCCCCCTTAGGTGTAGCAAGATGATATTCCCTAGAACCATACTTTGGAGTGATGACATATGGACCCAACCAATTAGCTTCAAACTTTCCTTTCTTTTCTTGATCTTGTTTTCTGCATTGATTCTCTTTAAGGACCAAATCACAAACTTGAAATAGACAAGGAAGAACCTTATTATTATAGCTCATCCTCATCCAATGTTGATAGGCCTAAAGATGATTGTAATCCTTGAGATGATTCTCATCTAGGAGCTCTAGTTGACTCAACCATGCAACAAAGGAATCTTCATCACTGATCAAATTCTTCAGAGAGATGTGGAATAAGGGGATCTCAAATTCTATTGGTAGGATGTAATTCACACCATAGACAATGGAATATGGGGTTGCACTAGTAGGGGTTTGGATGGATGTTCGATAAGTCCAAAGGATAGGATTAAGGTGGAGATGCCAATCATGACCAGTATTATTAATGACCTTCTTGAGGATTTTGATGATAGTTTTGTTAGTTGCCTCAACTTTTCCATTACATTGGTGGCAATAGGGTGTTGACCAATGATGTTGGATATTGCATGTTTCACATAGGTGTCACATATACTTTTTCTTGAAAGGTTTTCTATTGTCAGTAATGATGGTAGATCAAATACCGTATCTGCAAAGAATATGGTAAAGGATGAATTTGGATATTTGAATGCCAGTAATTTGGGAAAGTGGAATTGTTTCCATCCACTTAGTGAAATATTCAATGGTTGTGATTATGAAGGTATGGCCATCAAAAGAGGGAGGATAAATCTTGTCGATCAAGTGGAGACCCCATTATGAGAAATGCCATGGTGCAATGATAGGTTACAAATCATGTGCAAGAGTGTGGATTATATTTTCATGTTGATGACATGATACACATTTCTTGAAAAATTCACAAGTGTCATGCTACATAGTTGTCCAATAATACCCCACTCTGAGAAGCTTCTTTTCCAAGGCCATTCCATTAGTATGGGCCCCATAAATAGCACTATGCACTTCATTTAATACAATTTTAGATTATGATTCGCTTAGACATCGAAGGAGAGTACCATTATACCCTCTATGATAAAGTGTATCCCCTATGATGGTGTAACAGGAAGTGCATTGGATAAAAAGTTTACGTTGAGTGTGAGTTATATAGTGAGGTAGGATTTTGTCATGTAGGTAGGTGTAAATATCATGGTATTAGGAAGATTGGGGACTTACGATGTCACAAACCATTTCGTTGTCTAGAATGTCATATGCTAGGGCTAATAATTGTTCCACCAATAATTCACATTTTTTTCAATCTCTAGGCATGTCAATAAGGGAACCAATTGTGGCCATTGCATCAACAACCTTCTTCTACAATCTAGGAATTTTTAAAACTAGATATGACTAAAGTACTACTTAAAGTTATTAACCATGTGCTTATAAGGGAGCAACTTATTGTACTTAGTCTAAAACTCATCATTGACATGTTTGATTATCAAATTTGAATCACCATAAACATGAAGATGAGTTATATTCCATTGAACTATGATTCTAATACCTATGATCAAAAATTAATTCTCAACAATGTTCTTCGTACATGGGAATGCCAATCTAAATTATTTCATTATATTGTCACCTTGAGGGGTGACAAAAAGGATACTCACACCAAGTCCATTTTGAGTGTATGTCTCATCAAAGTATAGCATCCAGGTATCTAATTTTGAGACTGTGAAGACTAATTCATCAAGGAATTCTTCCACTAATGGATAAGCATCTACAAGGGGAGAATCATCCAATTGATTTGCAATAACCTATCCACTAATTTCTTTGTGGTCTACATATTCAATGTCAACTCACTAAGAAGCATAACCCACTTAGCCATGTGAATATTCAATGAAGTTCTTAATAACAAATATTTGATTGGATCAACTTTGGATATTAGTTTGATTGGATGGCTAGGAATGTAATGATGTAGCTTCTATGAAATAAAATCAATAGCCATGAGATATTTTCAATGGGGGAATAGTTAAGCTCATATCCCACGAGTGTATGACTAAAGTAGTATATGGTTCATTCTTTCAAAGACTCATCATGTTGGCCAAACAATGTCCCAAGTGCTACTAAAGTGGCTGAAATATATAATAGTAATGGATTTCTAGGAATGGGGGCATTAATATTGGTGGGTTGGCGAGATACTCCTTGATCTTATCAAAGCCTTGCTAACATTGTGGATCCCATTTGAAAATTGTATCCTTGCATAAGAGATGAGTAAAATACTAACATTTTTTGGCAAGTTGGGTGATAAATTGTTGGATAGACTATAATTTCCCTTGTAAGCTTCTTAATTGTTTGAGATTTGTAGGTGGGGGAATTTCCATTATAGCCTTAACTTTTTTTGGATTGACTTTGATACCCCTTCTAGACACAATGAAGCCTAATAGTTTATCAATTATGATGTCAAAATACACTTCTTAGGATTTATCCATAGCTTATATTGTTCTAAACGCTCAAAGATTTGCCTCAATACTCTAGGGTAATCTTCTCTATTTTTTTACTTTCCAAGTAGATCATGAACATAGTCTTCCATTATGATGTGGATAAGATCATGGAAAATAACTATCATTGCATAGTGATATGTTACCCCCATGTTCTTAAGATGAAATTGCATGACATTGTAAAAAAATTTACCTCAGGGGGTAGTGAAGATAGTTTTATGCTAGTCTTCGGGTTGAATATTAATTTGGTTATACCTAGAAAATCCATCCATGAGGGATAGCATGGATGTCCCTACTATGAGATCCACTAACATATCAATATTGAGAAGTGCAAATTTATCTTTTAGAAAATATTTTTTTAGATCTCTAAATTATGTGCAAATTGTAATGCCCCTAGTAGGCTTGGCCACAAGTACTATGTTTTCTATCCAATTTGAATAATCAATCAACCTAATAAACCTAGCTTCCAATAGTTTTTCTAGTTCCACATTAACAAGAAGAGCCATTTGAGGATGTATTTTTTTGAGTTTTTGTTTGACTAGATTTGACTAGATTTGTATTGGTATGCACATTGAGGTGGTAGACCACAAAGTAGGATCCAACCCTAGAATATCAGTATAAGACCATGGGAGGTTTATGATTCCTTCTTTCAATAGATTGACAATGATAGGATACTTCTCCTTGGAAAAGGATTTTTCCATGTAGGTGATTTTAGGTTCTTCTTTTGTGCCTAGATTGTCTTCTTATGTCTCTTCAATTAGGATTGAAGATCATTTAGAAAAATGAGTCCCTATAAGGGGAAGATGAACATCCCCATCCGCTAGTGCCTCATCAATGTTTTTGACTAGAGGATATACCTTTTGTTTTTACTTTTGTTGAGTCAAGAAGTTCCTCAAAGAGGTTTTCACTAGGTGACCCCTTTTTTTTAAGTTTCTTTCTACTTTTTTGGTTAGGGTGTTCATCCTCCCCTAATCCCATATGTTTTACATATTCTTCCTCTGAAGGAAATATATTAAATGGTGCCCTCCCTCGTAGGTCCCAGTCAATGAGGTCAGGATGATGGAGTGAAAGGATAATGGATAAAACAATGTGGATTTGAAGAGGGTAAGAAGATCCAAATCATCGTAAGAAAGTATGAAAGCCTCTTCATTAGGGATGCACTTAGGAAAATTGATTTCTAAGTTAATGTTATTCAAAGTGCTAGTAGATGTAGTGGACCCCTTTTGTTTCTTGTCGTAGCTGAGACCCAAGTGTTTAGGACATGTGGGTGTTTCAATAGGCTTTCTCATTCCATGTTCATCAACACCAAGCCCTCCCCCTTGATAATTAATTTTTTTACCTAACTTAGAAGCACGAGGATAGACTTCCTAGAAGTACTCAATAAGGGGAGGTGAGGGTTTGGATGGAACCCCTAAATTTTTTGAAATTTTGAGCTCATTCTTTGCTTGGCAATGGCATGTCACATATGTGTCCATTAGTAAGGTCTAGGGTTTTA
This sequence comes from Sequoia sempervirens, assembly GCA_007258455.2. Classification (NCBI taxonomy): domain Eukaryota; kingdom Viridiplantae; phylum Streptophyta; class Pinopsida; order Cupressales; family Cupressaceae; genus Sequoia; species Sequoia sempervirens. Next base: position 72,023 of record VDFB02104218.1, on the reverse strand, counting down.
GCTATTCATCCTTTCTTTCAGGTTCTTCATGTTTTAAGCCTTCGATGTTTTAATTTTGGGTTGACATACTTTAACTAATTGTTAGTTATTCAAGTTATATCTTAGGCCATTTTGAACATCCTTTTACCAACCCATTTCACTTAGGTGTGTTAGTCATTTGGTTTCATCATCATCTTCAAGAATGTCTAGGTCATGTTTTTAAAAAATCTTATAAAGTCACTTTTATAAAGTGACTACCTTGAGGGTCAAAACCCGTCGGATTAGTGTTGGCCCCATTTTAAGAACTAACCTTGTCAGCATGTGTAGGAAATATCACCCGTCTGATTTGGAGATAGGATCTTGACCATCTATTGCACACTGTATAGGAGTTGAAGAGTTATTTCCAAAATACGTGCGAGGTCCACAAAAGGGTGACGCATGTCCTTGTTGTAGTGGGGTCTAGTCTATTTCCATTATGTCTGATGTCCAATACCTCCAAGATCTATGGTTCATGAGAAATAGCAATGAAAAATCTTAGCCATCTATCACACACCTCGCAACATTAATATAATGGCCATTGAGAGATGTGTGAGTTATGTAAAAGGATGACACATGTACTATTACATCTAGTGGAAAAAGGAAGTGGAGCCAATGAAAAGAGATGGCAGGGTTTCTAGTCAACAATCTCTCATTAGCTAAAAAATTGGCAAAGTATCATGAAGTAAATTCAAATTTTGTTGACTCAATTTGATTCACTCATGGTGCCATCTTAGAATGATATCGACGACTATTATTTAAAATTGAGCACGCTGGAATTTGAGCCTTTTTTCTTTGCACAAGTGAGCATTAATGGTTGAAAGGACACAATAAGTTATTGAAATTGGGTTATGAAATACTCAAAATTGATTTCCTCACATTATTGAATGTTATGAATTGGCGTAGTGCAACCTGAAAGTGTTCAAGTTGGAGCATGCAAAAGTTAGGGTTCCTGAAAATGCAAAAAGTCATGAGTATAATTAAAACTAAACTCTATGTTTTTATTTGAAATATCATGAGTTAGGGCTGGACTAAGATTGTTTTATTCCAATTGCTTTAACCTACATCCTTGCATTTCTTTGTTGTGTTAAAAGTTGTGTATAAAATTGTTCCTCCCAACCAAGTTTGTTCAATTTTGTGTCTTGCGTTTGTACCCTAAGCTACTTCATAAGGGAATAAATTTTTGAGCATTTTTTTCTATTAGAACCCTATTTTGTTGCAAACCCACCTAAATATGCATGGCCCCCAAAGAGAAAAAACCTTAGTCTAAAAACCTATCTAGGTTTCTATGATGATATCGTCAACTAGTTGAAACCTTCAACTAACAAGAAGAGAAATCAAGTAAGGTTGTACAATGGTCCTAGAGTTTATGAAGGGTTACATAATAGGAAGTATTGGATCTGAGATGCCAAATTTCCTTATACTAGTTGGAAAATGTTTAGAAATTGGTTTGGGAATAGGAATTATGAATATCCCATTTTCCATACCTGGATATATGACATGGGAAAGCTGGTGGTCCCAAATGTATATGTGGATGTGGAATTTCTCAAAGATATTGCAGCCAGATATGATCCTATGTCTAGAATTGTAAGGGATTTTAATGGTACTAAAGTTGTCAGGATTACCAAGGAAGAGATTGCAGAAATTTTCAAACTGCATGAATGGATCTAGAATATGATTCCCATTGACCTAGAGACTTTAAAAAAGGAATATGAAAATATCAAGGTTATGTTCCAAACTACATTGTTTCCTATGCCGTATAATTCTACTAGAACTGGGAAGAATAGGAAGCAAATTAGGATTGGAAAAGATGAGAAAAAGCCTTTCCCACTGAATTATTTTACCCATTACTTTAAGAGAACTGTATGTTCTTTATATTAGATTATTGGCTTTGATGCACCTGAGACAATACCTGTTGAATATCTATAGATGGCTAGCCATATTCAGTATGAAAATTTTAATGTGGTTTATGATTATGCCACTTACCTAGTAGAGAACATGCATAAGCACCTGGTTGATCTCAACGAAGGAAAGCATTGGGTAAAATTCTAGTGGTTTTCTCTTTTAATGTATATGATTTTGTATAAGCAAGAGAAGTATTTTGGTGAAGATATGTCCTTAAAGAAGGCATAAGGTGATGTTGAGTTACTTGTCTAATGTTGGACCCAAATTCTGGATATGGATGACGAAAAGTATGATTATTTGGCCTATCATAATATATTTCATCTAACCTTAGGAGAATGTTGGTTCTTGATCCACCAAGGATCCCAAAGGAGATTCATGACTTTCTAAGACCCATGGAGAGGAGGCTTGAACTAAATATAACCCATAACTAGGGAGATATCATTGCATACCTAGATAGAGCCATATTCAAGGTATATGAGACTTCTACCTATCCTTTTTTGCTGCCAAGGGATGTACCCCCAAGGATGGGATTCATAGAAATCATGAGACAATTGGCCAGAACCAAGGAGTGACAATTTCTAGAAAATAAGAAGGGTTCATTCTTCCCTAAGTACACTATATTTGCAAATTTTGTGTTGATTAAAGGAAAATGGAATCCTTTGATGGAATTCCTCAAGCCCTACAAATTAGCATTAGCTCACCCTAGCAACCATGACCCAGAAAGATTCATACATGAAGTAAAAGCAAAGAGGTCATTGGGAATATTTGTGCACAATTTCTCCTACCCCAAGGATGTTATCATAAACATTCTTGATTTCCAATTGCAGGGTGAAAGAAAATAAATGTGTCTTTCTTATGAGAAGATGGTGACTAATATTCAAAACGTAGACCTAACTTATGATCCTATTCCCAACATTGAAGGATAATGAAACAAGGTAAAGTATGTATTGGTAAACTTTGAAAATGTTGTTGGTGTGTTGAGAAAAGAAGATATTGTCAAAGGTAAGTGAAAATCCTTAGCAAAATAATAAGGACCATCTATGCCATTGGAGAAAAGGCCTCCCTACTAGCCACCTAAGAATTTTAGGGTATATAATAGGAAGAGGGAGATAATTAAGGAGTAGGAAGAACCAACCCCTATTGTATCAAAGGATTCAAGGACAAATTATTCAACTCAACCACATTCATTGCTTCCTAAGTGATCTACTCCTATTATAATTTATGTTGACTCCCCCCTAAGAAGTCCTCCTTCCTCAGAGCAACCACCAATTAAGAAACAAAGGGTTGAAACAAGCATGGTAGTTGATTACCTTGATAGTGATGTAGATGATATTGTAATCACCTTCAATGAAGTGTAGGAAAGGATACCTTCTCCCCTGAGAGAAGTTGCATCAAGCTTTGGGAAAAGTATCCTAAGGTCTAAGCAATATTGATGACATGAGGAAGGAAGATTGCAAAGAGTTTATGGAAGATACTTCATTTATTGAAATACCGGGTTTTAGGGATTTTATATGGAGAGAAAAGATTGGAGAGTATGCAAAGAGGGTTGTTGTTGAAAGAAGTATACATCCAGAGTTTCCTAAAGAAGTTGTTCAAGCCAATGTGAGGCAAGAGATGAGAAAATAGTTTAAGGATATTACACCTGAGTAAGGAAGATGGATAAAAGCACAAATTTGTGTCACACTTTAAGCCAACTTATCAGCACAACTGAATTAAAGTATTTCTAACTAAAAATCAATTTTGGTCAAACATATGATCTAGTAAGATTTATTCTAGCTAAGTTAGATGCTTCCACAACTTTTTCAACTTAAATTGTTGGCTAAAAATGTATGGACCATCACTTTGAGTCCAATTTACCAAAAAAATTAAATTATTTGAAAAACTTGAAGTTTTAATAAATCTTGCTAATGCAAGCAACACTTTAAAAAAAATATAAAAATACCCTTTTGTAGATCCATAAGTGTAGTTTTCAAAAATATATTTATTTTAATAGTTTAATTTTTTTTATATTTTATATTTTATTTTTACTAAAAGTAGGTTTTCAACACAAAATATAAGGTAGATTACTATGCCAAGGAAAAATACTAAAACTTATTAAAAAAAATGAAAAAATATGATGCACGAGATAAAAGAATCTATTTTAAGATGGTATAATTTTGTTTCCATTTTAGATAAATATTTAATATGAAAGTTGACGTCCAATGAAAATAGTTGTTTTTTGATTCACGCACATTTTAATATTTATTTAAAAATATATATTTATCAAAATTGGAAAAAATACATCCATGCACTAAAATTTCAAGTTATAAATACACGAAAAATTGAAAGAAAAAAATTACTATAAAAGTTTGCGTCCCATGCAACTTCATTTTTCAACATTTTATTAGCAACTAAATTATAGTTTTAATTTATTAAAAACTAGTTTAAAATAATTTTTATATTTAAAAAATATACAAACATAAAATATACTAAAAAATACATATTTTACTAGTTTAAATCATTTCAAAATTCAAAACATATATGCCACTTTTTAGTGATTCAAGTTTAAAAATTGGATCAGCATTGGTTGTTTCCTTTATAAAGTGTGACACAGCTTTGTGCATTTACCCAAATAACTTGATTGAAAGAGTGGTGTATCATTATTGCCTGAATGGGAAATTTTCAATGTAGTGGTATTGGATACAATAAGGAGTGCTAATAATCAAATATTTGCGATTGAAGAAGGAGCTAGGTTGGTACTTTAAGGATTTTCATTCAACAATGAATTGGATGCTCTAGCAATATGGTCAATGTCTCTTAGTTCAAGGACACCCAAAGTTGCAAAGGTATCTGACTTTAGTGGCAACCTGATTGTAAAATGAGTTGTAGATACCCCAACATTAGAAGTTGTTGATATGAAATTAAATACTACTAGATTTACAAAAGCAACAGTTGAGCACCTCACTAGTGACAAGGATACATTCAGAAGAAAATATCATGATATTATTGATGAATATAACAAGAGTCAACAAAAAGTAGTTGAGCTTGAAATAGAGCAATATTTTTGGAAGCAACAAGTGGAGACACTAAAGTCTCAAGGGAAGCCTATTTCAAGCCATACTGCTCCAACTTCTCCTATAACTCATCCTCAGTCTCATCCACCTGAACAATCTTTATCAATTGTGCCTTACAACATGGGTTAGTAGCCTATTGTAGTTGAGAAGCTGAATACATTAGAGGCAACTCCATCAGATGAACCCACAAAGGAACAACTGCTTTAGCAAGTTGAAGAGTATAAGAAATTTGTTGAGGAATCACAGGTCATGATGAATAAGAACAATTCAAAGATTGTTCATATTGTCTTAAGGGACTTCAATAGGAAAATCCAAGTTAAATTGAATACTTCCCATGCTAATTACTCTTTGTTGCTAAAATCAATGAAAATATCTCAGAGGGATGGAGAATTATAAACCCCACTCTTAAATAGATGGATTCCTAGAGTTAGTGATTTGAAATTGATGGTATCTGGTGCTAAACAATGAAGATATAGCCCTCCAAATGTGATCCCAACCTACATGTTTTTCTATGATGTTAGCTAACAACCATTCCATGGGTGTGTTGCTGTATTAGAGTAGAAAATAAAAGAGTTAAAAATCAAGTATGATTAGGGTGAATTGACATTGTTGCTTAATATCTTGCAAGCCCATGATGAAGTGAATCCTCTACAAATTTCAAAAAACTAGGTGGATGCAACAATTGGTACTCAAACAGTATTAATTCAAGTTAAATTGAATACTTCCCATGCTAATTACTCTTTGTTGCTAAAATCAATGAAAATATCTCAGAGGGATGGAGAATTATAAACCCCACTCTTAAATAGATGGATTCCTAGAGTTAGTGATTTGAAATTGATGGTATCTGGTGCTAAACAATGAAGATATAGCCCTCCAAATGTGATCCCAACCTACATGTTTTTCTATGATGTTAGCTAACAACCATTCCATGGGTGTGTTGCTGTATTAGAGTAGAAAATAAAAGAGTTAAAAATCAAGTATGATTAGGGTGAATTGACATTGTTGCCTAATATCTTGCAAGCCCATGATGAAGTGAATCCTCTACAAATGTCAAAAAACTAGGTGGATGCAACAATTGGTACTCAAACAGTATTAATTCAAGTTAAATTGAATACTTCCCATGCTAATTACTCTTTGTTGCTAAAATCAATGAAAATATCTCAGAGGGATGGAGAATTATAAACCCCACTCTTAAATAGATGGATTCCTAGAGTTAGTGATTTGAAATTGATGGTATCTGGTGCTAAACAATGAAGATATAGCCCTCCAAACGTGATCCCAACCTATAGGTTTTTCTATGATGTTAGCTAACAACCATTCCATGGGTGTGTTGCTGTATTAGAGTAGAAAATAAAAGAGTTAAAAATCAAGTATGATTAGGGTGAATTGACATTGTTGCCTAATATCTTGCAAGCCCATGATGAAGTGAATCCTCTACAAATGTCGAAAAACTAGGTGGATGCAACAATTGGTACTCAAACAGTATTAATTTGCCAGGGTGTTAATCTTGACATATTGAAAGATACTTTGGAGAAGTTATCTTTCACTATTAGCTTTCTTGAAGAAATTGACAAGTTAATTTAGTGATGATAAAATATGCTCCTTATAGAAAGAAGATGGATGAGACTATTCATTTTGATTGGCCATCTGAAGAGGAGTATGAGCAATGGAAAAGAATATTGATGGTTGGATTGAATTAGTAAATTCAGAGTGGAACACATACACTTGGTCAAGTATTGTACAGGTCTGGCCTTGGATGTTATAATGTGTAAAGTATGTGTGTCCTTTTTAAAAGTGCTACTAGTAAATATTGATTAGTGATGTGGATGTTGACTAGAAATTTTGTCTACTTTTTCTATCTTTCAAGGATTTTTTTCATTTTTCCAAATAGGATGGATGTACTACAACAACTTTAAGGATATTATTTTCAACATGTTCCTTTTGGAAGGTGGGTTTTGCTTCTTCATAGGAAAATGAAAATAATCTGTCTCATATGTATTTTGTTCGATTGAAAATCTAAATATAATTAAAAAGAGATTATTGTCATGTAGCGGTCCAATAGAATGTGACATGTGTACTATTGGACTGAAGCTTATTTTACTCCCTTGTTTCCATAAAAGGTAATTCAAGGCCATTAGTATAGGTCTTTGGTTGAATTCTGGGGTCGAATTGTGTAATTGCATAACATAGAGAAAATATGTTAGGAGTCTTTATCTAATGTTTTGAGTCTAGATAGTTTTTTCAAATCTATGGTTTTTAGGCATGTTAGAATGATAATGGATATTTTTGGAGTTTGTAGTCTCTCCAATTTTAATCTATACTCATGTTATTAATGAAAATGTTGATAAAAGATTATTTCATTAATTGTCATCATTGTGAAGCTTTGGTATATGCTTTTATTTTAGCTGTGGTTCAAAGAATCAGTTAAAATGCTTAGATCTAATAGTAATTTCATGTGCAGAACAATTGGATTTTATAAGTATTCTTGAACTTTGATTATATATAGGTGAACTGAAAAGTAATTTCACTAAGATCATGTGTTTAGGATTAAATGTACCTTACATTTCAATTTATGTCAAATCTGAGCCCATAGATAATGGCACTGATCATAGTTATTATAAGAATTCTTTAGAATTTCACTCAACCAACTTGAGAACACTAGTTTAAATAACTTTGTAATCAATCTTTTATTTGTCGAGGTTAGTGTTGTTTGTCTTCTTGATTATAGATTTGTAATTCTTTCAAGGAAATGCCAATTTCATGAAGGATTTCATCTTCCTAACCTTTAATCAGAATATATCTACTTATCTATGTAATGTATATATCAATTGTTCAAAACAGTTATATAATTTACATTGTGATACCACCCTCTTGGGTTTTGTAGAGCTTGAAGTGGAGGAGATAAATAAATTGGTGCTGCATATCATTTTTTGGCCACTTATCTTGGAAGTATTCAAGAATTGAGTCTAGAAAACTCATAGGTATCTAGTGAGATCTAATTGGTTCATTGAAAACAACCAACAGGTTCAGGCTCCTCTCTATAAACTCATTGGTCAATGTCTTCATCTATCTGATCTTGTAATGTACTTGGAGACTAAAATGTTGTGGAATCCACATTCTTGGAATTGATGGTTTTGTTTTTTGATTCTTCCTTCTATACAAACACAAACGGTTGACCATATGTGTAGGGAGATGGAGGCATTATTGCCATGTTAAGTGTAGTACACATCTCATACTCCCCGCAGGCCTTGTCAATGATCTAGGCTATGATGATGATGGATTTAGATGTGGAGGATGTATTGAATGATGGATTAGGAGATGGAATGGAGGGAGATGTCAGAGGAGCTCCCACTTCTACTCTTGGATAGTATCATGAATGCAAGAAAGAGACCTCAAGAGCATGGAAATATTTGAAAGGATGGGGGTCAACATGGATGGCAATCTCAACCTCATTATGTGGAAACTTCAAGCACTGATGATATGTGGATGGGACGGCTTGCATGGCATGAATCCATGGTCAGCTGAGGAAAATGTTATATGGTAAGTCCATATCAAGGACATGGCAAGTGGTGTATTGGAAAATGAGACCAAACTTGATGGGAAGGAAAATAATACCCTCTTAGTCTCTTTTTTCATTATCATATGCTTTGATTGTGATGATCTAATTTTCTAAGTCAGTGTGAGTGTACCCCACCTGTTTTATGAATTTTAAAGTACATAGATTAAGAGAAGAACCATTATCTACCAAGACCCTCTTAACCTTATTCCTGGTGACAAGGACTTCAATGTGGAGTGTACGGTTATGAGCTAGATCAATTGGTGGCATATCATTTTGGCTAAAACCTAATTGATAGGTAGATGAAAAAATCCCCACAAGAGCTTGAAACTGAGAAGGATCAATATCATTTAGTACATGTGTGTCCTATAAGGATTTTGCAAGAATCTCTTGATGGATAGGGGAAGACCTTAGCAAATCTAAGATAGATATTTGTGCAAGGGTCTTACCAAGGTGATCAAGGATATTATACTACAAGCTCACAAGTTTTGGTTGGAACGAGGTGGAATGCCTTGGAACTGATATGTAGGTCCTAAGAGTGGTAACAATGCATTGGAGATATTTTCATTTGACATGAATCATGGATAAATCTAGATCCACTTGGGTAATGCACATAACAATATTGCCATAATTCTATGGCATCTTGTTGTAACTAATATTTTTTGTGCTATTGTTGTGATTGTTATTGTTGGGCCTAGTGTTGGAATGTGAGGTGCTAGGACCCTAGTTATGTTTAGGAAAGGCATTGTATAATATTTGTAGTTGAGCATTGGATGAAGTAGATTGGTCCCACTACAATGTTTGGGTATGTGTAGGATCATGATGGGCCAAAAAATGGTGATATGATGGGTATGTATAGGGTATGTGGCTGACAACTTTTTTTTACCCAAAATTGATGAAATGAAAAGGGTTTTTGAAGGAAGTTGTCAAATTTCCACCAATATAAATTATACTTTACTTTTAATTTAATAAATAATTATTATTTATTTTCTATTTGAATTACGACTAAAGTTTTGATTGATAGGCTGATTGAAAAACATCTATAGCTTTCAAACAGTATCACATTTTTTGAATTTCAAACATGTGTCAAATTTTATGCTTCACATACTATAGGATTTAAAAAACTAAAATTAAATTTTATGAATTTTTGACCAAGTTAAGGTGGTTAGACATATGAGTTTTTATATTTTTTAAAAGTTGTAATAAAAAAATCATAATTAATTATTTACTTGGAAAAAAATTACAAAAAAATATCCATCAAATCGGGACATGATTCATCTACTAATATCTAAAATATTATAAAAAAATATTATCATTTTTATTGTAATTAGGGGGGTCAGACATACACCTACTCATTTTTTCCCTCAAATTTAAGTACTACTGCACTAAAATTTCAAATTTTTAACAAATAATTAAAAAAAATAGTAGTTTAGAAACTACATTCAATTTTATATAGATTCTATTCTTACATATTTTTGAAATAATATAGATAACTTATTCAAATTTTTACGTCAAGTTGCTTAACTTTGATTTTTCTAAATTTTTTGCCACTTAAGGGCTTGTTTTTTCCATGATGATCCTGCACATACCCGTCTCCTCGATCAATAAGATATTGGATGTAACCTTTAAGACCTTGAATTTTTTTTGTGGAATGGCCCTTAATCCTATGGTAATCATGATATTCATTTTCCTTATACCATTTAGGTTTTGGCTTTGACTCATCAAAAATATTGGTAATGGCATACATAACCACAATGGCTTAGACTAACCTCTTGAAAACTACATCTAGGGATTCTCCTAAAGAAGTGAATATGAATTTGGTATTCCATTGATTAGATTGATTGGACTATGGGGGAGGATGGGTTGCACCTTATGGCATGGATATGACATTGGTAACTGGTAGTAGTTGAGAGGAATTTTGTGGTCTTTGAGAAGTGCTAGCTACCTAGATGTGCTTAGTGTATGTGACACCATCATTAACAACATTATTATTCCTACTCCAGTTGCATGATTTTTCCCAAATTGTTTTTCTTTATCATATTTAAATATTTTGATGATCCCTTTAGCAATGAGGGCCTTCTCAATAGTGGCCCCATTCTTAATAACCTCCACAAAGGTGGTGACATAACGGAGATGCAGATTATGAGCCAACTCTGGATCAGAGTTCATGACAAAGATTCCCACTAACTCCTTCTCAGAAAGAGTAGATTTAAGGTGACTAGATAAGGCTCACCACCTTTGTAGGTAGCTAGCAAATGTTTCTCCATCACATTTCTTATTCTTTAGGAGATCTAGGGTGTCTATGTATTTCTCTAGATTGAAAGAGAACTTTGTGAAAAGTTTCTCTGATAGATTGGAAAAGGTGGATATTGATTAACATGGAAGGTGCATGAATCATTCTAAAGATTTTCCTATTATAATTTGAAGGAATAATTGAAGGAGGTAGTTATCATTGTGCAAGACCTCTTGTAAATGCATGTAGAACTCCTACAAGTGGTCTTGGGAATATCTGCATCCCTTATACTTATCAATTTTAGGAATTTCAAAGTGTTTTGGGAAGGAGATTGTGGAGATGGATGGATCAAACAGATAGGGAAAAATTTCCTCAAACTTGATGGATTTCTTTGATGTGCTAGCTTGCAAGTCCTTCAGGGCAGCTTTAATGTCTTCCCATTCTTTATTGATTGCTATTTATGGGGGAGGACTTGGTCGATTGGATTGATCATAGGAAGGATATTTTTGATATGGTAGTGGGGGAGGAAAAATGATTGATTGTATGATGGTGGAGGATATGAATGAATTTCTTGATATCGGTCGATGTAAGTGGACTGTAGGTTGGTGTATACTTGATTCTATGATGGTGATGCTTAGTAGTATGACGAAGAGGCACCCTGTTGCTGGGTAGCAACTACTAATAATAAGATGGATTAGACTGATAATCATATGTAGGTTTTTGTTGGGATATGTATGGAGGCTATTGTGGATGTACCATAGAAAAAAGGAAACTTGATTGATTTGGGTTTAATTAACAACAAATTGGACTTAATTTTGCATTGATTTAGTGTTGTGAGGTGTTTTACACATCCACACTAGGTCTTGGACTCTTTTAAATGTATTTAACGATGTATTGTAAAGGTGTTGTAAAGTGTTGTAAAATACTTTCACGCCTCTCTACAATTAATGAGCCCATTTTCCCTTAATTCAACATTATCAAATGTATTGAATTACATTATCACATTAATCTAGAAGTCTTGTAAATTAAACTTAACGATAATCTAGTGTTGTAATGTGTTTTACACATTCACATTAGATGTTTTACCTTTTTAGGTTGTGTGGACATCATTTTACTATTGTAAAGTGTAATTAATCACACTTTCACATTGAATTATGTGTCACAAGCCATAATTGAATTTCACATCATCACTAATAGGCCCCTATTACTCCATATTGTGAATCCCAAGGCATAATTTAATCAAATACTAGATGAAATCAACATAAGAACTAAAATTCCTCATTCCCCAACAACCTAGCTAGAAAATGGGACCCTCTAGGAGTAATTCACCATTTGTGGTGAATGAGTCCCTACCAAGTGGGACTGATTCACCCAAGATGGCGAATGAGTCACATTTGGGCCATTTTTGACTTTTTGAGCAGCAAAAATTAGGTTTTAAGTTTAATTTTTCTTCATGTTGGCCTTAGGGATCTAATTTATGAGTGAATATGTTGATTTTCCTATAAATAAAGTCTCCAAACCCTAATTCACATCTCTTAACTCATTCACAACTCATTCATTATTTATCTTCCACTTCAACTTAAGCAAGTTAGGGTTTTATCACTCTAAGTCATCACGAGAGCTTAAAAAGACATTTAAGGGAAGATTCTTCATGCTTTGCTACAGAAATTCAATATCAAACATAATGGAGAGGTATTGACTCCATTTTTTCATGCTTCATTACATTATTTCATCATTGTGGTTTAATTACCTAAAAAGGGGTTCGACCAAGGAAAACCCCCATGCCCTAACATTTAAAATTTATCTTTCTCTTCTTGTGTGTTTGTAGATTTAGGCATCTTGGAGGCTTAAAAATCATTTAAGATTACATTGCAACTTTTTTGAAGAAACGTCCTTGTTGACCAAGTCAAGAAATCAACAAAAAGTCACTTATAGTGCCAAAAATCAGAGTTTTAGAGGTGGACATGTGTTAGGAACCAAAGTGCATAATGGAGACTTCAGTTTCCACCTTTGGATTTTTAGAAATTCAAAAATGGAATGATTCACCATGGATGGTGAATGAGTCCCACTACTAGACCTGAAATTTTTTTTCTAGAGTTTTGGATACCCATTTGTCTGAAACAGATTCTCGAACAATTTCCTAGAACTAGGACTAATTCAACCAGAATTGCAAATGAGTCCCACCAAGGCTAAAAATTAGGATCAATATCATTTCAAAAGTCATTTACAGTCTCCAACAAGATCTCATGTGCACACATTTAGTTTCATCCATTGCTGTTACAATTAACTATTCATTTCTAGGTTTTTTGCATATCACAATGTGTTTTCCAACAAGTTGCATTTCAATAGTTTTCATTCAATAATAAATCAATTTTATCATTTTTATACATCTAGATCATTTCATTTAGGCATAATTATATCATAAATTCATTGTTTTGAGTGAACCACCTCAATTTTTGGGTCTATCTCTCCCCTTTTAGGTGAAAAACCCTAATTGAGCAAAAGAAGTACATAGACAAACAACAAATTGATGGTTCAGCAGATTAGGCTATTAATAGTAGGTATTCTGTGGTGGTTATTTTGGGTTAACATAAGGTGGCTAATATTGGAATTTTTGAGGATTGTAGTAAGAATAGTTGAGATTAGTGGTGGATGTGGTAGGTTGTTGTCTAGGTGTGCTTGGTGGAGGAGGTGGTTGATAATAAGTGTTTTGTGGAGTCCCTTGATGGTATCAAGGTGAGAAGTAATGTATATGAGGTTTCAAGTTATATTATTATTATGTTGCAAGGTTTCCCTAGGGTTGTGAAGGGGGCTATTGTGGTTGCAGATTGATTTGCAGCTGGTGTGGGGGTTGAGACAATGGTTGTTGTGATTAGTGGTAAGGCAGTTGTGATGGTGGTTTCTGTGGAGGTTGTGGGTTACCCTAAGCTTGATGTTGAGATGGTGATTGTGGGATGTGATAAGATGAAGGTTATGGGATAGATTGACTAGGATTAAATGGTGGTGGTGATAGGTTTAATGGACATGTCCGACGAAGGGGTATATGAGGAGGTGCTATAAGAAAAAGGATTATACTCATGGACCCCAATATTCCTTGATGACTGACTTAGTTAATTTGGTGGATGAGGTGGTGCAAATGGTGTAGGGGTAGGATGTTGATAGTTACTACCTTGCAGATTAATAGGACTAGGACCTTGAGGATTGGTAGGACCTTCTAGATTGGGAGGGCCTTGTGGATTGGTATGACCTTGAGGATTGCTAGGACCAAGAAATTGAGGATTATTAGGATTGGGAACTACACCCATGACTAAGATTTGGGCACGAGATAGTGAGATCTAATAACACACATCATTTCCAAATTTGGGTTGATACCATATGTCCTATGGGGTAAATTTGGGAACTTAAGGGATTAATGAGCCCAAATTAACTTGAGAACTTTGCAAATCTTGTGCTGGAGGAGGAAGTGTGATATTGAGATATTGTGATAAATCAAACCCCAATGGTGGCTTAGTACCCCTCATAAGAAATGTGTCAAGGATCTTGTCTCTATGATCAACAAGGTGATGATCAGTCATTTGAACATTGGTAGGATTTCTAAGGTACTTATCAACAATCAGCTTAGGTTGATTAAGCATGCCTTCCTCAAGAGAAGGGTGAGGGTGAACTTCCATGTTGTATTGCAAAGATCCAATGTTAGTGGGTGGATTCAGAGGATGTTGAGGTTGACTAGCTTGGGACTACTATAGCTCCATGAGTTTCTTTGCTTGTGATTAGGTAATGGGAATGAAAATAGAGGTGACCCAAAGATGTAGATAATGTCAAGCTCTAAGATGTACCTAAGTGATGATGACCTATAGGAAAATTTAAGGAATTAATAGGATGATAGATCAATTGATTGGATGACCAATGGGATGATTATGGATTGTTGATTGGATAGGATAGGATTGGATTGATTGAGTGGATTAGATTATATGATTAACTCCAAACTATATTTTGTAGCTCAACTAGATGATGCATGATGCCGAAAATTGAATTAGATGATAAAAAGGATGACTATGATCAAAATCCATCTCTAGATGGAAGTAGATTGATGAGGCTATGAATGATCACTAACTCAGGCTGGAAAACACTCCTAAGTGAGTGTGGATGATATTGATTAGGGGTAGTAACCTAACCTAATTGGATAAAAAGACCCTAAAATGATGTCTAGGAGATTTGAATTGATGGATCGATGATGGATATGCTATCAAAGGATGTCCTAAGATGAACCTATGTGATTGGATCAATGATTGGATGACTTTTGAAAAATGTGGATGCATGAAAATGATGATTACTAACAAATGGATGATGAAAAAAAAATTTGATCAAAATAATGGACTCAAAATGAAGCAAGCTTTCAGTGGTCAAGAGGATTCAATCTCTAGTGTTTGTATGGAAGGTGGATTCACCTCTGTGAGGTGAGTTCTCCCTCTTAGGTAACAAGTTTTCTTATCCAAGATTTTACAGTTTCACTCCCTGCATATAGAAGGTTTTCCTATCTAGGGTTCATAGGCTCACCTATATCTTGAACTATATAGTTAGGATTTGAAGGATCACCAAAATAGAAACTAGGTTCATGTAAACAAGAATCAGTATAGATGGGAGATAGTGGGTTCACCTCTTAGGTACAAAATTTCACCTATCTAGGTCACAATATCAACCATATCTTTAGAAATGTATGGACTCATAGTGGAAATGCTTATCAAGGGAGTGAGATCACCTATTTCTTCAAGTGTACAAACAAGGAGGGTACACACTTGGACATGAGATCATCTCTGCAAGAAGTAGGTTCACCTATTCCTATGGATTTATAGATGGGTGACTCAAAGAATTAGACTCAGATTATCCTATTTGGAAGACGGGTTCACCTATTTAGAGAATGGGTATATGCGAATTGGCCTATGTATTGACTAGAAAAGAAAATTCACCTCTAGAAGAAGAAGATTTAGCTATCTAGGGAAATTGGACTAGACTAGACTTAGGCATGGATTCACCCCTTGAAGGGTAGTATCACTCACCCATAGTGAAATTTCACCTCTATAGGAAGAAAATTTTCCTATACGGGCAAGTATGGACTGTGGAAAAGATTGAAAACAAGCAAACAACAGACAGTGGGAAAAGTCTAACTCGGACAAAAGACACTCACTAGTATATCACAAGAAGAAACCCCAAACAACACAAACCTAGAATTAGTGATAAGGGTTTATAAAATCAATGTATGCCCACCACCTTAGGGCATACCTAAGGTTAATACTCTATGATAATCATGTGGGGACACCCTTTCTCATGAAGGCAAATAGCTAGAGATCCAATGGCATAGATTCATCAATAGACGCCATATGCTCACCTTCTCTCTCTCTTAGGAACTATCATAGTTCACCACAAGGATTTCTATCTTGACCTAAGGAAGTATATGGTGAGTAACTTTGGGATGTCATCCACAATCCTTGCACTACACCAAGCCGTGGCTAAAAAATGTGACTTAAAATAGGCTATATAGGATATCTTGTGAGTCCTTGATACACTAGGAGGGTGTGTGAGGCACAACTATGAACACCAGCCTCTCACAAGCATGGGTCAGGAGCCCTAGTGAGGTATTAGAAACTTAGACCAACCCTGCACATCTTAACTAGGAATCACCCTAGTATCAATGCTTCACTAGACACGATGTGACTAGATTGGGGTACAACTTTAGTTCTCTCCTCTTTATATACATTGCCAATAACACATAGTTGATATCATCCCTCAAGTGATAAAATCCTAGGTAGGCCTCCTAAAGGGAAGGATACACTAGACATTTTCTATCCCCAAGCTTGCACATAATGTAAGGGGAGAGAATACACATACTAGTACTCCTAGGTAGACACAAATAGACTTGATTTCACTACAATTTCTAATCCACAATCTCACCGTATAGTGTAAGGGGAGAGTATATGTGATAGAAAACTCTAGAAATAAAAAACAATGTTCTTTGACCCTTTATAAAAATGAAGTGTTCCTAGATTAGTATGAAAAATGACACACAATCTAACTAAGGGTATTTGACCAATCATCTTGCAAAAAATGCATTAGTAATTTGATCACCTTTCTTGGAAAAATGACATGCTACACAAATGTTAGTGAAATATCACAAACGCTAACAAAAAAGTTAGCTAATTAGTGCACAAACCCAAAATCAAACAGAAGCATAAATTAAAAAAAAATGTTTTGGATACCCTCAAGTTCACCCCTATGTAGGGAGGATTCACCTTCGTATATGGTGGTCATGACCACAAAAGGATATAAAAGTCACAATAGAACTAAACCTATGAATTGAACATTCCAGCAGGTGACTAACATCTTCTCATGGTCGTTCATTTATTTTATCAAACTAGGGAATGTATACTTGAAATGGAGCAGCATGGTATGTGCACTAAAAACTAGTTTCTAGTCACCATCTATAGAAAACAAATGCTTAAAAGTAATACAACATAAAGCTTTTTAACTCAAACATAACTCGGCTAAAACATAAATCATAACAGCTATTATTAAAGGACAAACTATGAATTGGATTTATGCTATAGGAACAGACACAAGGATGGATTCTCAATGTTGCAGGAACAATACAAAGCTAAGTTTGTGTTGAAATCTACAGAAATAGTTTCTAACTAGTAATTGACATGAAATGAATAGTTAACTACAACAACTTGCTATAGAATACTTACTACATGGCCCCCCTTAGCAAGCATAAACTAGATTACACAAGAAGTTGACCCAAAGCTTCATCAAATTTTATTCATATTCAGAACCAAGATACATCGATTACTCTATTTGAAAATAAAACTTAACACAAAACTCTATTTCTTATTCAACACATACTGTTTCATCCTCGTTCACTCATGCAGGAGGAATGGTTATTTAAATGAAAAAGACAACTAACTAATTAACAAAGGGATTCATACTCATAAATACATTCTAAATCCATGGAACAGACATTCATAAACGAAAGTCTATCTGTTCGACACGACCCAGAGAAAATATAGCATTACACACTCCCTAGATCGAAGGATCGTTAAGTTTCTTCCCAAAGATTCGGTCAAAGAGTTATTTATGGAATGACTTCTTCAACAGAGTCGAGATTCCTTGCACTAGATCAGATTCTACTTCCTCCAACAACCTACAATAAATGGCAGAGATGAAGGAAAACATACACACAAGTGACATGATATCCATTCATTAATCGCATGTTAATCCTATTCCATTATTCAAAATCATAAGAATACATCAGCCATGCAGAAGGTCAAAAAGGTAATTAATAAAGTTATCAAGCTGCAAGAATATGGAATTAGTTGCTATAGGATACCACCTAGAAAGTCTTTAATCAACAGGTTAAAACAATTATTAATAACAAAAGTAAGAGTATCAAAAGTTTTAAACTATGAGCATATTTAAGGCTCATCATTCTGCCCCCTACTTATCATAATACTAGTCCTCCAGCATTGACTTTCCTTGTTGTTTCCCTGAAATTTGATGGAGTAATATGACCTTGTAGTGAAGTTCCATATTTGAAGTAAAAACCTCTAGTAAATTCCCATCTTTCAAATCTGCGATTTTCTATTTCTGCATTGATTTCCTTTGCTTGGTAAGGATAAAGCGGCCACATTAAAATTGGGGGTTGGAAGGTCAGTGGCATCCATAATTCAAATCTTCTTTGCAAACCCAGTTGCATGTACCTTTCTGTTCTCCTGAGTGCTGCTGTGAAGTTCAAAGGGGTGTGATGCTCTATTTTTCTTAGACCAACTGTTAATCTCTCCCACCTTGTCTCAATTCTGGAAGAGGCGAGTTTTCAAAATGTATATTTCTGCTCTTTGAACTCATTGTATACTTGTTTTCTAATGTCAAAAATTTTCCTTCTTTCCTCAGCATGATTCTGTCCATAAGTAACATTAAACCAGGTTCTTAAAACTGTGCGTGGGTCTGAACTCTCGACTCTTAAAATAATAGGTTCATCTTTTTCTACTTCTTCATATGTTTCCAATTGTCTTCCATAATTGATCTCATTTGCAGCCCAAGGCATAAGTGCTCTTAGATGGATATCACCTATATAAAGAAGTGGGTTCCATTCAATTTCTGTAGGAATTAAATAAAGTTCACACATGGAGTTTTTCAACCAATTAGGGGCCACTTCATAAGCATCATAAAAATCCTTGGCTGTTTCAATATCAAGATCCAAATTTCTGGAAATCCTCATTAATTCAAACCAAATAAACTATTAACATTGCATATACTTTGGGTGGCGGCCTACACTCCATTATCTGTCCAACTATTTTCATCATTTTATTCATTTTCTTCTACATATCTTGAATTTCTTACTTTTTCTTTTCAACTTCCCTTTGCAACTTTTTCTTTTCCTCATCCCATAAACTTTGCTGGACTTCAGTTTTGGCAAAATGGCGAAAACATAAAGTTTGGAATGACACAGGTGTTCTCTTAATGCTCAGAAATTCCAAGTATGCAATCAGTAGAGTCCTTTTATACACAACTAAATCTGTGCAAATTTTAATGGACAATGGATTATCATAGGGTACTTCAAGCGGTTCAAGCACACCCTCTTCTTGTTGTAGGAAAAAATCCTCTTGCTGTAGGATGAAACCCTATTGCTTCATGGAAAAAGATTGTTCTTTCTCAGAAATTTTCTCAGCTGCACAAGCCAAGTCATCCAGACTCAGCATTTTCCCCTTATCAACGTTACTGGGTTGTGCTGCTTCAAGAACAACAGAGGAGCTTTGTGGAACATTTGCAGACATATCTAGGGAGAGGATATGGCTTCGCAATCATACTTTTAGAAAGTACAAGAATATAACTATTTTGGAAAACACAAATTTGGCACAAGAAGATTTCAAATTAGAATACCCCACCCCCTACTTAGCATTTGACATGTGTCCTCACATGTGTAAGGTGATAAAATCAAAGCATACAATTACGGCTGATGTATACATTACAATTAATGAATAGAAAAAAGGAATAAATTATGCGATAATGAAAAGATTTCGCGTACCTTGAATTCAGTTCTCAAAAAATGTTGCAAAGGACAACAATGTATCATGAAATGATAGCTAGAAGATTGAATGCATGAATGAGGTGGAGTGGCGATATAGATGACATGGCAGATAAAGGAATGAATGATGTGATAGATGGAAAGATACAGAGAAAAGTGGTTTTCTTTAAAAGAAAACTTTATTATGGGTGGTCAACGTAATACTTAAAGAGATGCTACAGGAAAAAGGCCTAAGCATTTTGCTACAGGAAGAACAGTCGGAACAATTTTTTTCAGGAACTCTTCCTTTGATGTCAGTTTATGATATAACCGCAGTCGATGGCCATTAACTAGCAATTTGAAATGGACTGGATCAATTGTGGCTAGCTGTACAAATCCATTGTCGAATACATTCTCAACTTCATCGGGACCAAGCCAGCATGTTGTGAGCTTACCTTGGTTTTCTTGATATCTGGAATCATATAACAAAGCCCAATCACTAGCAGAAAATTGCTTGGTTTTGATGTGTTGATCATGCCATTTCTTCCTTTGCTATTGGACTGCTTTTGTATGCTGCAGGGTAGCTTTTCTCATTTCATCCAAGGTATTCAACTGCACGAGACATTCCTTCTGTGCTTTAGAAATTTCCATATTGAGTTCAAGAGCTGTTCTCAAAGTTTTATGCTCAAATTCAATGGGTAACATGGCTATTTTCCCATAAAGTAGTTCAAAAGGTGTAAACCCAATTGTTATCTTCCATGTAGTTCTGTAGGCCCAGATTGCTTTAGGAAGTCTACTGCTCCAATATTTTCTATGGAGCTACATTGTCATTGTTAGGATCACCTCAATTTCCTTGTTTGTAACCTCCCCCTGACCATTGGCTTGAGGGTGATAGGGGTTGGACTTCCTATGTTTGATTTTATAGTCATTCATTAGTGCAATGATCAAATTGGATGTGAACTAAGCTCCCTAATCAGTTACAAGCTCTCTGGGAACTCCAAATCTAGTGAAAAAATTTTCATATAGAAACTCAATAGCCTTGTTATCTCGAGCATGAGTCATAGCTTTTACCTCAACCCACTTTGTTACATAATCCGTGCAAACTAGAATGTATGACTTGCCATTTGATGGTGGATCAATTGATCCAACAAAATCCATTCCCCATTTATCAAAAGGGGTGACTATTACCTGTGGATATAGTGGCATTTCATCTGACCTAGTTGGTCTTCCCATATGTTGGCATTTGTCACATTTCCTTTGTATAAGCCACAACATCCTTCAGAATGTTGTCCAATAGTACCCTGTTGTAAAAATCTTCATTGATGTTTTTTTTGCTGCAAAATGTCCCCCACATGGTTCATCATGGCAAGCATGCAAGATATCATAAGTCTCATCTTCTCTTACACATCTTCACATCACTTGATCAGGTCCAGTATAAAACAGACAATTTGTAATCCATGAAAAGTTAAAACTCTTCTCTATTAACAATTTCTTTTCTTTTGGAGAAAAGTGAGCTGGTATTCTGTTGGCTGCTAGATAATTGGCAATGTCTGCATACCATGGAGTATGTGTAGCAATAGAAAACAAGTGTTCATCTAGGAACCTATCATCAATGACCTCGTGTTCAATAGGTGCAGCTATTTGAAGTCTTGATAAAAAGTCAGCCACAACATTAGCTCTTCCTAGTTTATCAATGATTGTAATGTCAAATTCTTGTAACAACAGGAGCCATCTTGCCAATCTACCAGAGATGGCAGGTTTGTTCATCAGATACCTAATTGCTGCATGGTCAATGTGGATGAATATCTGATAACCTGTTACATAATTCCTAAACTTATTCAAAGCATATACTACTGCGAGCAATTCCTTTTCTGTAACAGTATAGTTTAGTTCAGGACCTTGAAGGTTCTTGCTGATAAAATAGATAGCATACTCAATTGAATTTTTTTTTTGACTTAAGACTGCCCCTATACCAAAAATCAGAAGCATCAACATGTATGTGAAAAGGAAAAATCCATTTTGGACCTTGAAGAATAGGGGCTTTAGTAAGCAAGTCCTTTAGTTGTAGGAAAGATTTTTCACAGGCCTCCGTCCAATCAAATTGAGACTCCTTGGTTAATAAGGCATATAGTGGATTGGCAATTTTGCTGAAATCTTTTATAAACCTTCTATAATACCCTGTATGACCAAGGAAGCTTCTGAAATCCTTTTGTTTTACAGGAGTTTGTAAATTTAGAATAACTTCAATTTTAGCAGGGTCAACCTGAATTCCATTCTTGGAAATATGATGGCCAAGAACAATACCTTCTTCCATCATTATAAGGCACTTTTCACTGTTTAGAGAAAATTTTTGCTCTCTACATATTTTCAATAATTTTTCTAAATTCACCGCTTCAAATGTGACTCCATAGGTAGTGAAGTCATCCATATAAATCTCCATATAGTCATGAGATATATTAGCAAAGATACTAATTATCATTTCTAAAATGTTGTTGGCACATTGCATAGACCAAAAGGCAAGACTCGAAAGGCAAATGTTGTTATCTTATCTTGATCTTAGGGGCAATTTTATCCTGACATACCCACCGGTGAACTATCCAAGAAGGAAAAATATCTTTTGCCAGATAGTGAGTCTAGTACTTGGTCTACAAAAGGTAGTGGAAAGTGATCTTTTTTAGTGGCATTGTTCAACTCTCTGTAATCTACACACACTTTCCATTTTCCACCTTTCTTGGGGACAATAACTAATGGAGAAACCCATTAACTATCAGAAATTGGATAAATAAAACCAGCATCAAGCAACTTTTGAAGTTCATTTTTAACTATTTCTCTAAGTGTTGGATTTACTCTTCTTTGAGGCTGTCTAACTGGTAAACAATATTCTTTGATATAGATCCCGTGAGTACAAATTTGAGGATCTATTCCTTGCATGTCCCCATATTCCCATGCAAAAGTTTTATGTTGATCTTGTAGCATTTTTAATAAGTCAGCCTATTGAGACTGTGACAACTTGCTATTGATATTCAAACAGTGACCTGGAGACAATTCTATTTGCTTTGTGAGATTACTCATAGAATCTACAGGTGATGTTTGTACCTCTTGTGGAAGAAAATTATGAAAAATTGCAGGAAGTTTAGGTAGCGAACTCTCAGAATTTAGTTGCTACAAGAAACATTATAGATGGCTACTATTTGGATTAGATGAACTATCCGTATCAGAGTTAAACTGCAGGATTTGAAAAAGCAAAACATCCTCATTCTGAAGTTGTGAGAATGGATCATTTTGAAGCATCATTAATTGAACCAACGAATTGGCTTCTTCAGTTTCTTCCCCCATATCTGGCCAAACAGGTTGGAACAAATCTAGTTGAGGTCTAGCAAGCGGATATAAAGCCAATTTTTTTGTGGACTGTCCATCAGAAATGGTCATATCTCTAGAACAACATCCTATAAAAGCATCAACAGTGGCTAACCATGGTCTACCAAGGATAACTAGATATCCTCCTAAAGTTTCCTTAACTGATAATATTGTGAAATTAGCTGGATACTCCCAAGATTCAAGAGTGACAATTACATCTTCCACCATTCCATCAGGTTTAACTGTGGAGCTATCTACAAGTTGTAGAACTGTAGGTGTAGACCTAATATTTAGAATGTTCAAGGAGTCCATAGTATGCTTTTTCATAACATTAATGGCAACACCTAAGTCAATCAAAACATTTTTTACAATTCTGTCATTTATATGTATTTTCACTCACAGACTTCCAAGGTCAATATACTTTGGAAATGACTAAATTTCCAACATTATATCAGCCAATTTCCCTAAGACATGAATTGTTTGGGGATCCTTTTTCTCCCATCCAGGCTTCTTCAAATAGGCCTCTTTAATAGCTTTTCTAAAAATGGGAACATCTTTAGTAGCCTGAAATAAGGGGATTTGAATTTTTACATTTTTGAGCTAATCCAAAATGTCAAAAGTGGGTTCTTCCATGGATTTAAATGTAGTACTTTGCAACCTCTGAGGAAAAAGTGGTTTGTCTTGATTTTGCAAAATAGGCTCCTTAGAAACCATATCAGGTATAGGCATATGCTCAGTAGGATCAGCAGGTGCAGTAGATTCTTCAAGGGAAGAATCTGGTATTTCAGTAATTAGAGGTGGTTTTGGAGCAGGTAAAGTGGTTCTAGACCTCAAATGGATGTCATTAATGTTTAAGGCATAAGTTTGATATTGGTTGGTTTCAAGAAGATACATGGTCGCTATGGTCGTACGCTATTACTTATTATTATAATGGCAACGTATTGGTAGGCATAGGCATTTGTTTTGGAGGCCGATTGCTGTGCTGCTGCAGGAGGTGGCATGAGGGCCTATGGTTGTGGCTGTGGAAGCTACAGGAACCCAGGGGACTGGTTTTGCCATTGTTGAGGACCACTCCATTGAAGATTCTACTGCCAATTACCTAGGGGTGGGGTCCATTGTCCTCGTGGCTGCTGCCAACCTCCTTGAGGAGATTGCCATTACAGGGTCTGATAATTAGGCCAACTTGGTTGAGATGTATTCCAAGGTGGTGGTGGTCCATATGTAGGTTGTCATTGGTTATTATAGCCAGAATAAAGATTACCAAAAGTTAAAGGATCTTGAGGCATACCTTGTCTTTGATCCCATGGTCTCCTTTGTGCAACAAAGAACACTTGATCATCATCACCTTCTACTAGCTTAAAGTCAATAGGTAATTGCTTAGCTTCCAGATTAGCCACTGTCTTGCATCCGCAACATGTTTCTTCTGCTCATAGTGGGGATTTAACTCGCCAAAATCGGCCTCAATCTTCTACATGTTTCTTCCGAGCTTGCATAGTGTCTAGTTGTGTAGCCATATTATTAATGATATCCTACTTGAAGTCGTATTGAACAAATTTGTTATCTCCATCCTGTGAAACTCCACTAGAAGAAGCATCTCCCCCACCTGTAGCATGATAACTCAATCTTTCTTAACTATTGCCTCTAGAGAAGTTAAGACATATTTTGATATCATCCTGCCAGCTAAGTTATATCACCTCCCATCAGGTCTAGGGTGTCTATATAGGCACCACCGCATTCCCAAGAAAAGTAGTTTCTAGAGTCTTCATTGAGAGTATGGTTTGAATTCCTTTTCAAGGAAACCAAGCACCTTGAGATATAATCTTCCAAACTTACCCTTCGCTGAATTCTAAATATGTCATCACCTTTACTAGCACTCTTACAATATTCCTATATTTCTCAAGGAATTTTTTGCATGGCTGCCCAACCATCAACAAAAAAATTCCTTCCCCAAACTCATGAACCATCTAAGAGCTCCCTCCTTCAAGGTGGAAGGAAACAAATTCAGTTTGTGAGCATCTGAAGTGTAGTCATAACTATGACAGAGGACATCAAACTCAAACAGAAAAGTTTATGGGTCCTCCATAACTAGGCCATAGAACTTGGGAAGCAATGAAGAAGGAATATTTTTAAGATTGTCAGTATCTTGTTGGGGAACAATGGGAAACTCAAAAGTAGGAGGTGGATTAGGTGGATTATTTGCCATATTCGCTTGCTGGAATATCAAAGCAAATGGATTTTCCTTAGGTTCTTCGTCAGCTGGGTTAAATGGTAGTTCAACAAATAGGTTTTCAGGGAGGAACCTTCCCAGTGCATCTCTTCTTCTTCTATGCATGCAATAGAATAGATGGTATTTAAAAAGAACTTGAAAATACTTAAACAACTGACTAAACTACTACTAACAATGATTATAGTAGGTTCTTAGATTAACACTATCCCTAGCAATGGCGCCAAAAATGGTCACGACCACAAAAGGATATAAAAGTCACAACACAACTAAACCTGGGAATTGGACATTCCAGCAGGTGACTAACATCTTCTCATGGTTATTCATTTATTTTATCAAACTAGGGAATGTATACTTGAAATGGAGTAGCACGGTATGTCCACTAAGAACTAGTTTCCAGTCACCATCTATAGAAAACAAATACTTAAAAGTAATACAACGTAAAGCTTTTTAACTCAAACAAAACTTGACTAAAACATAAATCATAACAGCTATTATTAAAGGACAAACTGTGAACTGGCTTTATGCTATAGGAACATACACAAGGATGGATTCCCGATGCTGTAGGAACAATACAAAGCTAAGTTTGTGTTTAAATATATAGAAATAGATTCTAACTAGTAATTGACATGAAATGAACAGTTAACTACAACAACTTGCTACAAAATACTTACTAAGTGGGCCCCCTTATCAAGCATCAACTAGATTACACAAGAAGTTGACTCAAAGCTTCATCAAATTTTATTCATATTTAGAACCAGGATACATCGATTACTCTGTTTGAAAATAAAACTTAACACAAAACTCTATTGCTTATTCAACACATACTGTTTCATCCTCGTTCACTCACACAGGAGGGATGGTTATTGAAATGAAAAAGAAAACTAACTAATTAACAAAGGGAGTCATAATCATAAATACATTCTGAATCCGCAGAACAGACATTCATAAATGAAAGTCTATCTGTTCAACGTGACCTAAAGAAAATATAGCATTACACACTCCCTAAATCAAAGGATCGTTAAATTTCTTCCCAAAGATTCGGTCAAAGAGTTATTTCTGGAACAAATTCTTCAACAGAGTTGAGATTCCTTGCACTAGATCAACTTCTGCTTCCTCCAACAACCTGCAATAAATGACAGAGGCAAAGGAAAGCATACACACAAGTGACACGATATCCATTCATTAATCACATGTTAATCCTATTCCATTATTCAAAATCATAAGCATACATCAACCATGCAGAAGGTCAAAAAGGTAATTAATAAAGTTATCAAGCTACAGGAATATGGAATTAGTTGCTACAAGATACCACCCAGAAAGTCTTTAATCAATAGGTTAAAACAACTATTAATAAAAAAAGTAAGAGTATCAAAATTTTTAAACCATGAGCATATTTAAGGCTCATCAAATGGACCAGGATCGCCTTCTAGTGGAGGAGCTGATGCAAAATCAGCTTTGTAGGTCTAGCGAGTTCACCTGTTTTGGTAGCAAGTTTTCCCTTCTATATAATCTAAGGCGCGTTCGCCTCTGATATTCTAGATCTCAAGTATTAGGTGCAATTTTTCCTATTCTCCTTAGTGGCACATGTGCAATCACCTATGCCAAAGAAGGTTCACCCTTGTTGTTAGTGGATTCACCCATCAGGTTGGATTCACCCCTGTAATGCTTAAAATCTAAAACTTGCAAGATTAAATCAACAAAATACTTCAAAGGACCCATGACATGGGTCTCACCAAGCATGCCAAAAATGTGTGCAAGTGAATTCTCACCCTAAATATGCAAAACAACAATTGAAATGGATGAAATAAAACAAAAAGAAAACACACAAGATTAGCCTAAGTTAAAAGCTTAACAAGAACAAGAAAGACCAAATGTCTAATTTACCTTGTCAAGATTTGTTGAATGGTTGGCACTTTTTGATGTTGATGTTGATTGGGTGTGCTCCTTCTTTGAAAAAATGACTTAAAACTACATGCAAATGATAGAGCTTTTGATGGTGGACATAATGGTGGTGATAAAGAATGGATTTGGTGCAATAGGAGGCTTGAAAATGGTTGCAACAATGGAGGTTGAATGCTTGAGTGCAAGAGTGCTTTAAATTTCTAAGTGTGTGATGTTCAAAATGAAGCAATTTTTTCTTTTAGGGAAAGGCCTCCAAAATAATGGAGGGCCAAGATTCATCCTAGGTTATGAGATCTAGGTCCATGATGTCTTAATACATCTCAAGCCATGATATGGTGACATGTGGATGAGAAGGTGGAAAAGGGATGATGGAGTGTTGATGAGGTGGAGGCCAAGTGGAAAAAGGCATGTCTTGTCTCATCTACCCAAATCTTGGGAGGATGTGACAATACAAGAATTTTAATCCTTCTAAAATATCCCTTGGTTTTGGAGATTTGACTTTGGGATTGGGAAGGGAATTTTAAATTATGATTTTATTCCTCAAAAGGTGTTGGAGGAATAAAGTGGAATTAAAAATTCCACATAGGATGCATCAAAGTAATAAAAAGGAATTTTAAATTCCTTGGTGGGTGGAGATAGCTTCTCCAAAAGTAGAAAGCCTTTATGAGGGTTCGTTATAGTACCCTTGCTATAATCGACAAGAGGACAAGATGAGGTGTTAATTAACCTTTGATTACAGGTTCTGCAAATGATTAGGAGGGTTAATGGTGAATTAAGGGAATGTTGCAAAATATGGAGGATGTGACACTAATCACCATTAGTGATGTGCACATACTAATCACAGATTAATTAAAAAAATCTAGATTAGAAGAGGATTATTAAGGATGTTGATAAGGAGAGAGAAAGTGGATGAATTAAAAATTGATTTTAATTCATTTGAGAAAGGTGACTAAATTAAGTAAATTAGACTATTTATTTAATTTATAGAAGAAAGGGTAAGGTATTTAATCAATTAATTAAATACCTTAGAGTACACTAGGGATAGGATGAATATTAATGAAATGATGAATTATTTAATTAATATGGCTTAGGGATGCATGATGGTTAAATTCAAGTGTCTACAATTATTAATTACATTCAAGGTGTTCCCTATGTGAGCTTCACCAAGCTCATTACATCCATAGACGATGTATAGGCTCGGTGAAGGCATACAAGATGGTCAGTTAGATCATGACAGTTCACTTATTTTCAATGACATTGTGAGACTGGGAAGGGGTAGAGCCTTTGTATGAATCTATTATCTTCCAACAAGAAAACATAGAGGGAGACCCTTGCTTGCTATCTCCTATCCCTAGACACCACTACTTGCTATCTCCCATTCCCAATGACTGCTCAAATCATTGATAATGGCACACTATGTGGAAGTGCAATTACTATACCAAATGAGCTATAGGTTGAGAATGGCTGTTGTGGTAAAAAAAGGGCCATTGTGGTATTTGAGAACAAGAGTCTTTTATTCCACCAAAATAGATAGCTTTCTCCATCAAGAAAATGGGTGAGTTACAACATCCACTATAGACAATGCCACCATACATGTCAATAGCAAGTGAAAATCAATCCTTTTAGACCCTAAAATAACCATTTTTAGCCATGTAAATTAAAACTGGAACACATATTGAAAGATTATATTTTAAATAAATGGAAAAAGAGTGGTGGCAATAGGAGGATGGGGGTTAAATAGGAAAATAAAGTGAAGTTCGAGCAAGATGCAAAGTGTTGGCAAGGGAACTTATACTGCTGAAAATCCCAGGCAAAGATAACCATTGAGCAATTTGCAATGTGGTTTCCTAGAAAATGACATTTCTACCCATTCTTAGCATGCTCATGGAGCCTTATTTCTCTATGTGGAGTTACAATTTTTATCAAACAAGAAAATACAAATCATATGTAATTCACAAAATGTAACCTGAAAATTTCAAACATAAATAAAATCTATCAAGGGGAACTCCACCAGCAAATCCCACCATTCCCTAGATAAATTATAATACTAAACCAAGGAAAATGAGGTGTCCACCTTTTAGGAGATGGAACTTTGGGACCTGTTTAGATGCTCTACTTCATTAGGGCACAGATCCCTCCTTCATTAGATCAATTAAGAAAGGGGAGGGACCCCAAAAGGCATTTCCTTGTGTGGTCGTGGGGGTTCACCATTAGAAATGAAGCTTCAAAGGAGGAGGAAGTACACTTCTAAACAAAACCATAAAAATTTGAAAGCATTAAATCAAATTGACAAACAACATGAAAAAGAAAAGTACCTAGAAGAATGGAGAGGTCAAATAGATCTAAAAACCCTAGAAATTGTTGTTTTAAGGGTGGGAATTTGGGACTAATACATGGCAAGTGTTAATTAACCTTTGATTACAAGTTGTGCTAATGATTAGGAGGGTTAATGGTGAATGAATGGAAAGTTGCAAAATATGGAGAATGTGACACTAATCACCATTAGTGATGTGCACATCCTAATCACAGATTAATTAAAAAAATCTAGATTAGAAGAGGATTATTGAGGATGTTAATAAGGAGAGAGAAGGTGGATGAATTAAAAATTAATTTTAATTCATTTGAGAAAGGTGACTAAATTAAGTAAATTAGACTATTTATATAATTTAGAGTAGAAAGGGTAAGGTATTTAATCAATTAATTAAATACCTTAGAGTACACTAGGGATAGGATGAATATTAACGAAATGATGAATTATTTAATTAATATGGCTTAGGGATGCAGGATGGTCAAATTCAAGTGTCTACAATTATTAATTACATCAAAGGTGTTCCCTATGTGAGCTTCACCAAGCTCATTACATCCATAGACAATGTATAGGCTCAGCAAAGGTATACAAGATGGTCAGTTAGATCATGATAGTTCAGTTATTTTCAATGACATTATGAGACTGGGAAGGGGTAGAGCCTTTGTATGAATCTATTATCTTCCAACAAGAAACATAGAGGGAGACCCTTGCTTGCTATCTCCTATCCCTAGACACCACTACTTGCTATCTCCCATTCCCAATGACTGCACAAATCATCGATAATGGCACACTATGTGGAAGTGCAATTACTATACCAAATGAGCTATAGGTTGAGAATGGGTGTTGTGGTAAAAAAAGGGCCATTGTGGTATTTGAGAACAAGAGTCTTTTCTTCCACCAAAATAGATAGCTTTCTCCATCAAGAAAAGGGGTGAGTTGCAACATCCACTATAGACAATGCCACCATACATGTCAATAGCAAGTGAAAATCAATCCTTTTAGACCCTAAAATAACCATTTTTAGGCTTGTAAATTGAAACTGGAAAACATATTGAAAGATTATATTTTAAATAAAGGGAAAAGGTGTGGTGGCAATAGGAGGATGGGGGTTAAATAGGAATTTAAGAAAGTGAAGTTCGAGCAAGATGCAAAGTGTTGGCAAGGGAACTTATACTGCTGGAAATACCAGGCACCGATAACCATTGAGCAATTTGCAATGTGGTTTCCTAGAAAATGACATTTCTACCTATTCTTAGCATGCTCATGGAGCCTTATTTATCTATGTGGAGTTACAATTTTTATCAAACAAGAAAATACAAATCATATGTAATTCACAAAATATAATCTAAAATTTTCAACAATAAATCTATCCAAAACTCCACTAGCAAATCCACCACCATTACCTAGATAAATTATAATACTAAACCAAAGGAAAATGAGGTGTCCACCTTTCGAGAGATGAAACTTTGGGACCTATTTCGTGCTCTACTTCATTAGGAACCTAGATCCCTCAACTAAGTGAATGATTGAGGGGAGGACTAGGTGTTTCCTTGTGTGATTAAATGTGGGTTCACCAGTAAATGAAGCTTCAAAGGAGAAGTACACTTATAAACAAAACCATAAAAACTTGAAAGCATTAAATCAAATTGACAAACAACATGAAAAAGAAAAGTACCTAGAAGAATGGAGAGGTCAAAATAAGATCTAAAAACCCTAGAAATTGTTGTTTTAAGGTGCATTGGTACTAATATGTGAAGTTGGGAGATTTAGACCTACTACAAGAATCTAGGCAGATTCTAGAATCTTCTGGTGACTATGTAGGATCTACAAAAAGATGCCAAAAGGGGTACATAGGGACTCATATGCCCAGATGGGTGGTTTAGTACCATTACTAGGGTTTGATTGATATTTTTGTAGCCTCTAGTGATCTTTTGTAGCTTCCATCTTGTTTGATCTTCAAGTTTGAAAAGTTTGAATTCAAATATATAGGTGTGTTTTCATGAAGATGAAAAATTCTTAAAATTTTTGAAATTTTTTGCAACTTTTCCTTCAAAAGATCTTCAATTTCCAATTCACCTAAATCTGTAATCACACATCAAGAGGGAAAAATCTTGTTTTGTTAGGGAATAAGGGTTTTCCTTGGTCAAACCCCATTTTGGTACTAATTAAAATTTGAAATGAAATGAAATAGCATGAAGGAATGATGAATGAACAAATGCAATGTTGCAACTCACAAAACCATTGAAATGAAGGTTTCAAACTTGTGTGAAATAGCTCCAATGGATGTGGATCTTGACTCTTGATTGAATGCTTGAAACTTTATCTTGAATACATGCTTGAATCATGAAAACCTACATCACAAATGTTAGCTCACAAATACACATGATGCTTGAATATTGAATATAGCTCCAAATTCTTGATGATTTTCTCTTGAATGCTCTCTTGAGCATAAGTTTGTTATCATGCTTGAATATTTGAAATCTTAGATGAAATTATGTGAAATAACCTTGTATTTATACTTCTTTATGCCTAATTTAAAAAATTTACCACACCACAAGCTAACATCGGATCTAGGATAGTAAAATCTTGCCAAGAACTTGATTTAAAATAGGTCCAAGTTAAAGTGGGACTCATATGCCAGTTTGGGTGTATAAGTCCAAGTGGCTTAAACCTGGGACAAATACTTCAAGGAGTTCCTTGTTCAATGCAACGTTTAAAATTAAGCATCAAGACCTAGGTGGGACCTATACACTCAAGGTGGCATATGAGTCCTAGATCCCTAAATCTGGAACACATAGCCAAAAACATTAAATTATGATTTTCCATTTGTTAAATGTTGGGATTATCCTCATAAAAATGCACTTAATTAGGCTTGTGGATACAAAATAGGACCAATCAAGGTATAATTAAGCCAAATTTTAGTAGGGAGGGCCCAAACAAGTGTGAAAATGTAAAGGGATACATTTTTCTACACTAAATTTAGCCCCCACTTTAGTGAGAGGATGACCTTGTGTCAAACTCACACTAAAGTAGATAAATTTGCATTAAGAGGGGTCCAAGTGTACCAATGCTAGTGAGATAGGACAACAATGATGAAGATGGATGATCAAGCCCCCAAAATCAAGATCCTATGAAAAACCAACATAGGAACTAAAGGACATGCATGTGAATGATGTATGAAGCAACAACAAGGTACAAGCATACACTACCAAAGACATAAGGAAGAAGTAAAAAGGAAAGAGAGGGTGGATCAAGCCTCGACTACTTGTCCAACATGATGGGGATCAAGCCTTAGTTGTTTTTCAAAAATAATTTACAAGTGGAACATGACATCCACTATGCAAAAGTAATGCATGCTCACATGGGCTAGTGGAATCCAGTATCCACTAGGTGAGATACTATAGAAGTGATACACATATGCATGTAACTAGTATGAGCCCACATAGACAAGCAAGTGGCTATGGGAAAGTCACACATATAGTCAACTCCCATATGTACTAACCATACCAAAGCAATACCTCTTGATAACTTTGATAAGGTTTCACATAACAAAACAACGAGATTCATGATGCAAGAAAAACTTTGTATGCTAACACCCATGAACAAACAATATAGCTCCATAGGAAAGAAAAGTGTGTTATGCAAGGTGTCCATCTAACAATTATTATGAAAAGTAGTGCAAGGTAAATTCAAAGGGGTTTTTCTTAGTTCATGTAAGGTCTCTTCTTTAGGGAACATTGTGTCTAATATTTCCAGGAGAGGACA
This sequence comes from Sequoia sempervirens, assembly GCA_007258455.2. Taxonomy (NCBI): domain Eukaryota; kingdom Viridiplantae; phylum Streptophyta; class Pinopsida; order Cupressales; family Cupressaceae; genus Sequoia; species Sequoia sempervirens. The sequence continues at coordinate 38,647 of VDFB02104218.1, read as the reverse complement.
AGTCAAAGAAATATCATGCTCTTAGAGGAAATCAATCCCAATGACACCACTAGGAAAAGGATGCACTGCAAGAATAAATAAAATCATACAATAAAACATGAGTGTTGATGTATGCCCCCACTTTAAAGTAGTTGCTAACACCATTGTTGTGAGAAATTGCTTTAAATTAGAACAAGACATGAGAGCTTATTTGGAAATCCCTATGCCAAGTCATATACTCTATAATGAAACTACATCGTGAATAAAGGGTTTCCCCCAAAATGTAATGCTAAACATAGAAAGAAAAGTATGTCACATGCGAGCCAACTTAAGGCATGTCGTCCACATCCCAAGCTTGCTCTTATATATACATGGAAGGTGGTCAACTAGCCAAAAGAGACAATGAAAAGTGTCATATGAGGACAAGGCTACCTAACCCCTTGCCCCTACTTAGTGCAAGACAAGGATGAGTCAAGATGATTGATAAGAAACTTGAAAATCAGTATCAATTAGAGGAAAAAGGTACTCCAGCACAAGGAAGAGCACCACAATCCTTAAGATATTGAATTTCATTACTCAAATCCTTACATTCATTAGTAGAATGACCTTGAACTTTATTATATGCACAAAATGAATTCTTGTAGTAAGATTTCTTTCATGTTCTTAGAGGGAGAGATATCAAACGATCTTGGAGGAGTCTTGACAAGATACTCTCTTGATCAATAGTAAAGGATGTTTCTTTCTTAGCAAAAGTTTTCATACACAAAATAGATGAACAAGCCTTAGATGAAGATGGAAATAGAGGAGATAAACCTAGATCTTTCTTGAAAAGGTATAATATAGACTTCAATTGTTCTCTATCATTTTGCTCCATGTTTTCATTGTGTCCATGCTTAGAAAGGGGTTTGTATCCAAGACCGCAACATTCTTGTAACTTAGACGAAGGTGTTTTATGCTTTGGAGAAGGATTTACTTCTTCAGAAGAACATAAATCCTTTTTAGGTTTCTTAAAGTTATGCATCTTCTTCTCATGAGGGATGGGGGTTGGAGGGCCCCCATCACCACCATAGGGTGATGGTGTTGATGTAGAACCAAGTTGAGCATATGAAACATAAGGTTATTTAGGTGTAGATTGTGAGATTCCATACTCTCCCATAATGGAGGGTGTAAAATCTAATGAATTCCAATCATTTGGTATGTGTAGGATCATGATGGGCCAAAAAGTGGCGATATGATGGATATGTGGCTGACAACTTTTTTTTTACCCAAAATTAATGAAATGAAAAAGGTTTTTAAAGGAGATTCTCAACTTTCCACCAATATAAATTATTCTTTACTTTGAATTTAATAAGTTATTATTATTCATTTTCTATTTGAATTACAACTAAATCCCTGATTCATAGGCTAATTGAAAAACATCTATATCTTTCAAATAATATCATATTTTTTTAATCTAAAACATGTGTCACATTCTATGCTTCACATACTATAGGATTAAAAAAAAATTTGAATGTCATGAAGTTTTGATTGGGTTAAGGTGGTCAGACATACAAGTTTTTATATTTTTTAAAAGTTGTAATAAAAAATTCATAATTAATTATTTGCCGAAATTGCAAAAGATAGCCCGTCACATTGGGGCATAGGTCCTCTACTTATATCTAAAATGTTAGCAAGAAAATATTATCATTTTATTGTGGTTAGGGTGGTCAGGATATCGCCTACTTGTTTTCCTAATTTAGTAATATTGCATTGAAATTTCGAATTCCTTCGAGTAGATTCAAAAAACTTAAGGTTTAGAAATTACGATAGAGATTTTGTGACATATTACGTTCTTACATATTTTTGAAATAATATAAAAGATAACTTATTCAAAGGAATTTTATGTCAAGTTGCTAACATAAATTTTTTTTATTTTTTTGCCACTTAAAAGGACCTATTTTTTTCCATGATGAGTCCCTACATACCCCACCATGAAAGCATGTGTCTAAAAAAGAATCATTTGTATATGACTCTTTAGATTTTTAGGGAGAGATTTTGGATTCTTCATTGAAATGAGGCATAAAATATAATGACCCCCAATCATCACTAAATAGTTTTATTATAGGTGGAAGATAGTGAGGATTAACATCAACTTTTATAATTTCTACTTTTAAGATTGGACTGAAAGTATTAGGGGATTTGTAAGTGTTATGATCATGTTTAACTTGTGATTTATAACTTTGCTCATCTGTTTCAACTATGTATATCTTGTTGTATTCAAATTTCATCGCACATTGAAGGGTAGATGGGACTCCTTTAATATCATGAATCCATGGTCTCCCTAGGAGATGATTGTATGATAAAGGTCTTGGCATGATATGGATAGGGGTAGGAAATACTATTTGTTCAACCTCAATATGCAATGTGATCATTCATAATGGTTTCCTATTAACATTGTCCAAGCCACAAATATTAACATCATTGAGTTGAATAAGATTCTTGTCCACACTGAATTTATCTAGGAGATCAACACTACAAACATTATTACCTACTTTGTTGTCTATAAGGGTACGCCTAGCTATAGTTTCATTAATAATCACCTTTATCATCAAAGTTTCATTCTTATGTTGTGTCTCAAGTGAGGGTAATTCATGTTTAGGGAATGTGATTTTTCACTTTGTCACTTGCATACAATTAGACAAGGTTGCTACATCATTCAATTTTAGAGAAAATTGCTTGTTATTTTTCTAAAAAAGTTCTAGGAGCATCATATGGTGTGCAAGTGATACTTTACATATATGATGGATTTTATTATCAAGATCATTCTCTTCTCCACTATACGACAGAAAACTAGGAGCAATAGGAAATATAGGTTGAGGAGATGGTAATGAGGTAGGTATGGTTTGTTGTTGTATATTATATGTGTGAGCATCAGTATTGTGATTTGGTTGCTAGAAAACATTTTTACCGCATATTTTCCTTATAATGTTTGATATAACTTCTAGAGGTAATGGTTTAGGTTGTTCTATGATGGGAGGTGACTTAGGAGGTTCACTAATTAAAAGAGGCCCAATTTGTGTAGTCATAACCTCAAATGAGTGACCTAAATAACCTTCTAATGAGGGGGGATCTAGAAAGTAAACTTAACATCTTCATCTATGCCATCCACCTTAGTTATTTTTTGAGACACATGTAACATTAGAAGAGGGAAAAACAATATTCTCATAATGCTCACTGATTGGGTCTTCTAATACCAAAATACCTTCATCACAAATAGGAGAGGTATCGAAAGAAGAAAAAATAGGTTTATCATGGTTGTCTATGTGTGCATCCTCGTGCATCAATGTTTTAATGGATGTTCTAGGTGAGATGAAGTCCTTAAGGGATTCATCTAACATGTCAAAGTCATCAGAAATAAAGGGTCCAAGATTCATAATTTAGTTTAGTTTAGTTTTGTTTGATTTTTTTGTTTTCTTATTTTTTAATGAATGCCAAATGTTATCTTTAAATGTTACCAAACTATGAACTAATAATGAAATAAAAGTGGGACTTGTTTACAATAATGGTTTACAATTTTTGAGAGATCTTGATTTTTGATGAAATCACATATTTTTATAAAATATAATGATTTAAGACAAGAAAAGTTCCATTTAAAGGATTCCAATTGAGCAAGTTTTTATCAAACTATCTTAGATCAAACCCTACTAGTTTTAAACCATACATATAACATAGTCTCCTTTACACCTATCAAAATGTTAATAAAAAACCACATTTGATTTACATTTTGTCGGATCAAATGAATTCATTTAAAATTTATTTTTTGTAATTATGTAGTCTTTATTATAAGCTTCCCAAAAAGTATAATTTTAAAAGAATAAAAAATTATTATTATATTTATTTTTTATTTCTTATGAATGTATATTTTTCACTTAAAATCAAGCTCTTTGTTCTGCACATGTGGAAAAATAGCATATTATTAAAAAAATTTGAAAAATATTAGAACACTAGTAGATATTCAAGACCTTGATCCAACAAAAAAATAGAATTTCGATACATTCAAAAAAGGTTATGCTATATAGAGTCTTCCTATGTCTGAATTGCAATTGGTTTGACTTTGAAACTTGATTTAGAAAAAAATATTCAATAAAACACTATGAAGGAAAATGAAAGCACTAGATATCGTATTTAAAAATATAAATTCAAAAAAATTAGAATTTAATCCTTCATGGAAAAAAGTTATGTTGTGTATGGTGAGCATCACTCCTTAAAAATGGTGTTTACTTAAAAAACTAGTTTTTGAAAGAAATGGAAAAAGAAGTGCAATATAATTCCAAAATTTTGGAAAAAAATTATTTGGAACCTACAAAAATAATGTTACAAATCACTAGTTTGTGTCATCTGCAAATTCCTCACGATTTAGCCACTATAGGTGCTCGAAAGTGAAGATTTAGTTAGAAAAAATCAGTTTGGTGTTTAGTTTGGCCAAAAATTGTAAACAAGTATTGTGGGATCACCTAATGTAGTAATCTAATTATATCCACAATTGAAACATGTAGTTGAAATGAACCAAATATGAAAAGATTGCTAATAATAGGAATTCTACAAACTGAAACAATAATCCAAAGGCATCAACTAGAAACACAATTGACAATACTTTAATGTTGTAAAATGTAGATTCAGACTTGATTTAGGACTAAATCGCCTAGATGGGAGAATGAGTCCCAATTAGGGTTTTTGAAAGGTTTAAATAGTGAAAAATGGAGAACACGAAATTTCAAAAAAATCTAGAAAGACTACCTATAGTGGGACTAAATCACCCAAGTGGGTGAATGAGTCCTAAAAAACCAAACTCAACAAATTTTGAGTTGATTTTAAGGTTTCTAGGTTTTATGCTCAAATGCTTATTTGCAAGTACAGTTTTCCAATGAAATTGAATGAAGCAAGATGCAAAAATGCAAGCTATATGCACTTTTCACTAATGTAAGATTTAGAAGCCCTAAATGTAATTAAACTAATGTAAATCTAATGCAAAGTTAATGTAAACTAGATCTTTGACTACAATGTTCTCCAAATTAGAAATTCAAGGATCTGAAGGTTGGGTTCACCAAATGAACCAAAGGAAATGAGGTGTCCACCTTTTGGGAGATGGAACTTTCAGACCTATTTCATGCTTTAGTTAATTAGGAACCTAGATCCCTCATCTAAGTGACTCAATTGAGAGAAGGAATAGGGGTTTCCTTGTGTGATTTAATGGGGGTTCACCGTTAAATGAAACTTCAAAGGAGAGATGCAAACACCTATGCACAAAACCCTAGAAACTTGAAAGCAATAAATCAAATTGACAAACAACATGGGATAGAAAAGTACCTAGAAGAATGGAGAGGTAAAAACAAGATTTGAAAACCTTGGAATTTTTTTTTAAGGTGCACTAGGATTGATACACCAAGCTAGGTGATTTAGTCCTCCTACATGAATCTAAGCAGATTCTAGAATCTTTTGGTGACTGTGTAGGATCTACAGAAAGATGCCAAAAGGGGTACATAGGGACTCATACACCTAGATGGATGGTTTAGTCCCATTACTAGGGTTTGACTAATATTATTGTAGCCTTTAGTGATCTTTTTTACCTTTCATCTTGTTCGATCTT
>VDFB02104218.1:0-32942 GCA_007258455.2 Sequoia sempervirens | reverse complement strand
TAAAATGCATAGAATCGCATTCCACCAGTGAAAATTCTTCAAAATCGGTGGCATGATCTATGGTAAGATGAAATTTTATTTCACAAAGTTATATAAATAAGAGAGTTGATGTGCATGCGTGGAAGAAGCATGAGGGTTTGATGTCTTCATGTATTACACCGAGTAACCCTAGTAGATTGGTGAAATGAGATGTATGCAATTGGGGAATGACCTAGATAATTGGAGCCTTTGTTTAGGACCCTATGTGACATGTTTGGAGTATTATAATGGAATGATAGACTCTAGATTCAAAAAACCCTATTGCTACCAAGCCTAGTTTCCTAATTAGGCCTAATTTGAGCAAGGATAGTCAAAAAATGGAGCCATCCATACAAAATAACCCCACTTGGTTTTAGGATATGTTGGATAATGCTTGAAAGGGTATTTTTAAATGTCCTTAAATTTTGAATTCCATGCCTTCCCTACAAGCTATATCCAAAAATCCATGTTTGAAAGGCTACTAGCGAGAATAAGAGATTTTGAAGCGAAACCCACAAATTGATATTGATGGTTTGGAAGAGTGGTTGTTTGAGTGAGTTTGATAGGTTGGAGACCAAAGGGTCCTTATGGGTGATTGTGGGTTGTCTTTATCCTTGAATTTTTTGTTGCTTTGAAGAGAAAATTTCTACCCTTGTTGAAGAAGGCTTCCCTATCATTATTCTCTTTGAACTTTGAGAAAGGAATGAATCCATTATTCTGAAATGTGGTATCAATAGTCTAGTTTATGCCCCTAATCTATATCAAATTATTATTCGAGCCAAGTTTTATTTCAAGAGGAAAAGTTGAATGGACGAAGAAATAAATATGCATCCAAAGGGGAATCCACTTGCCATAAATATGAATGAGTTGAAGGAGAGACATGTCAGAGAGCTGAGAGAAATGAAGGAGAGGCTTGATACCCTAGAAACAAGTCGTAAAAGAGGATTGGTCACATGAGACTTGAGGACCAAGAACAAGAAGAAAAGGATGAGGAAAGTTCCTATATGGTTTGGAGGAAGAGGTGGATCTGATGTAATTGAGGATGGAAAACTACACAGAAGTCAAGGGAGAAGGTCATGAGATCGGATGGATTACCCATGTATGGAGGAAAATTGACGCTAAGAACTTCCAAATTGATAGAGCATTAGATAACCATTAATTGAATATGAAGATGCCAAAAGAGAAAGGGTGAATTTGCCAAGAAAAATTTTGAAGGGCCATGTGTTGCTTTGGTGGGATTATGCACAAGATGAAAGGAGAAATAATGGAAAGTCTAAAATCACCTCTTGGGATAGGATGGTTGCAAAAATCAAAGGAGAATTCTTACTTGGTGATTATATCATTCAATTTTTCAAGAGGCTTCAAAACCTTAAGCAAAAGGATATGGATGTGCAAACCTATATAGAGGGATTCTAAAAATTGAGCATAAGGGAAGGCCATGTAGAAGATGATTTGGAAAAAGTGGCAAGATACATCAATGAGTTGAGATACAACCTTCAAGATGAATTAAGCCTCACCAATCCAAGAATGGTGGAAGAGTGTTACCAGTTGTCCATCAAGGCTAAAGATAAGTTGGGGAGAAGGAAAGAAAAGAAAAGTAGGGGTAGAGGAAGAAATTATAGAGGAAGAGGGATGTTTGTTGGTATGGGGTAGTCTCAAAGATCACAAGGAGAATCAAGCAATAATCAAGAAAAAATTTCAGACTCAAGGGGCAGCTTTAGAGGAAGTAGACCCAATAATAGGGGAAATTTTGGAGTCCAAAGAGGAGGATTAAATGGATTCATAGAGAAATGTTATAAGTGCAATAAATTTTTCTGCCATAAAGCATGGAAATGCACTAAAAATCAACTGTCCACTACTTCATTTGGATGAGAAAGAAGAAATCAATTTGTGCAAAGAGAGGAAAATGAAAGTGTGAATTCTCTATCACATAATGTTGATCCAAAAGTTGGAAAGTCTCTCATGGTGAGGAGGAATTTGATCAAAGTACCAATGGATTAGGAACCTCTACACAGAGAGTCTCTGTTCATAACTACATGTAAGTGCTTAGGTAAATGTTGCAAAGTTGTGATTGATTCGGGTAGCACTGACAATTTGGTCTCTATAGAAATGGTAGAAAAGATTAAGTTGAAAATAATCCCTCATACCACTCCTTATACAGTCTCTTACCTTCACAAAGGTCAACAAGTAGTTGTGAATAAACAAATTTGGGTAGATTTTCATATAGGGGTTATAAGGATATGGTCTTATGTGATATAATTCCAATGTATTTTTTTCCATTTGCTTTTGGGGAGGCCTTGGCAATATGATAGGAATACCAAGCGTGATAGTAGGAAAAATATATATGGCATAGAGGAAGATGGAGTTTCCTACACCCTTACACCATTAAAAGAGGAATATCAAGAATCACAAATGGGTTCTACTACTATGTTGGTGAGTGCAAAGGAGTTTGTACAAATCATAGAGAAGGGGAAAAAAAGATCCAAAAATGGGATCCAGGATGATGTTAATGAGTCAAAAAGAGTTCCCATAGTCCATGAAGGAGGAAACAGTGGATTTTCAAATCATGAATAGATGATAGTAGTTGACATTTATGATATTTCATGGGAGATCAAAAGCATGTTGAAGGATAATGTAGAAATACTTGTGTATTATTTTTCACATTCTTTATTACCAATTCCAAGTATCAATCATTTACAATTGTTTGAAGAGAGTGAATTTGAGTATAATGTGAAAGTTGAGTAAGGTGAGTTGCTAAAAAACATAGTGCAAGGTTCAATTTTTTAGTTGTTAGGATGCAAGGATAGATCTTTTCATTTAGTTCACCCTATTAGGAATATTCCATTTGAGTTTGAGGATACAAAGAGCTTTATGTCTAATACTAGGACAGTAGAGAGGGTTGTATATGGGGAAGATAAAGATTCCATTGTCAATTTGTAGGCCAAGATACTTTAGTCAAGTGTTGCCATGTTGAAAGGGTCACTAAGAGAGTGTGAGAAGCAGGGAAAAGATGAAATAGTTGGTGATGGTGCTCAACAAGTAGTTATAGAGGAAAATATTAACATTGTTATTATCCAAGTGTAGGAGGAAGAGTATGAATAATTTTTTGGGAAGATTGATCAATTTTAACTATTATTACATGAGGTATCTTTGGAAGGTGAATTGCAACATAGTTTATATAACCCTTATATGTTTTGTCAAGGGTTATCAATAGTTGCAAGTAGATTTCAGTCCCTTCAAGTCCAAGAAAACAAGAAACTTGAGTTTTTTGATTCACCTAAACAATGTAGAGCTATTGTTTTAGTTGTTAAGGAAATATTGAAGGAAGGATTTAGGGGTGAAGTTGGGGGATAGACTTCTTTTGACAAGTTTGAATACCTTTTCCAAGTCTTCAAGAGACCTAAAGTCAATATGAAAAAAGCATGCGAATATTTAAAAGAAGAAAATGTGCAGGGATTTAAAGACATCCAACAAGAGATTTCAAGCATGGTTCTCATGTTGTCACCCTCCATTCAAGTAGAACTTGAATCTTTTCTTTTCCCTAGGAGTATGGTGCAAGGGCACCCACAGATCTTCATGCCTCCAAGGGGTCAAAAGTTGATATTTTATTTTGTTTGAGTTTTTTGCATGTAATAAGTTCTTCAAGGACCATTTTATGTGTGTTAGAGTCAGTTTTGATTCATTAGGTGTGAGTTAGGGTCTAGATTCAACATATTGTCAATGTTGCATAATGTCGTCAAATGGAACTTTTGCACTTTTTCTCATAACAAGGATTAATGATGTTTTGTTGAGTCTCTAATTTGAAAATTTGTTGAGAACCATTGGGAAATGGTTGGTAAATTTTTAGAAATACCTTGTTTGGTTAAAGGAAGGATTGGTTGATGAAATCTTAAAGTTGGAGCAATACAATATCTTAGTTTTCTACAAATCTGAACATTTTATTGTTGTTATTTGATGTAGTACGGATTTGTATGATTTCATACTAACTAAAAATCAACTATGGATGGTAAAGAATTGAATCTACTTTCATTTGGAACCATTTTCATGTAAATTTATTATGATTTGAGCAAGTTGTGTTGATTTTTCTTTAAACTAGTCTAAACCCTAAGTAAGATAACCAATGGGTGTATAAAATACATAGAATTCCATTCCACTAGTGAAAAGTCTTCAAAATCAGTGGAATGGTTTGTGGAAAGATGAAATTTGATTTCCAAAATTTGCAATTTCACAAAGTTGCAAGAATAATTGATTTAGTGTGCACATGTGGAAGAAGCATGAGGGTTTGATATCTTCATGTATCAGACTAAATAACCCTAGTAGATTGGTGAAATATGTTGTATGCAATTGAGGAATGACCTACATGATTGGAGCCTTTTTTTAGGATCTTGTATGACATGTTTAGAGCATTGGAATGGAATTATAGAGTCTAAAGTCTAAAAACCATGTTGCTTCCAAGCCTAGTTGCTTAATTAAATCTAATTTGAGTAAGAACAGTAAAAAATTGGAGCCTTTTGTACAAAATAAGCCCACCTAGTTTTAGGATATGTTGGAGAATGTACAAAAGGGTATCTATAAATGTCCTTATATTTTGAATGAAATTTTTTCCCTACAATTTATGTCCAAAAAGTCATGTTTGAAAGGCTACTAGCAAGAATAAGGGATTGTGAAGGGAAACCCACCAATTGATGTTGAGGGTTTGGAAGAGTGGCTTTCTGAGGGATTTCAATAGGTTGGAGACCAAAGGGTCCTTGTGGGTGATTGTGGGTTGTGTTTACCCTTGAATGGCTTCTTGATTTGAAGATCAAATGTCTACCCTTGTTGAAGAAGGTTTCCCTATCATGATTGCTTTTGAACTTTGACTAAGGAATGAATCCATTTTTGTAAAATATGGTATCAATAGTCTATTTTCTACCCCTGCTCTACATCAGTAGTCTCAAAATCCTCCACACATCCTCTAATTTCATTGTCATCTCCCTTGTGGGGAGGTGTAAGGTGTTGGTCTTAGAGCTCCATTTCTCCATCAATGCTATCAATAGTGGTTGATGGGATTTGATAGCTGGGTATGCTAGCATGTGTTCTCTAGTGCCCTGTGGTCCATTGGTGTCATCGCCTCCTATGTAGTATCCAACACAAACAAATGTTTATTTCTTATCCTTAGGGTCTCTATGCTCTACATCCATCCACACCACTTGTCAGTTGTTTCCTTACCATTTATCTTCTATCCTTGGGTATGTGCAAGATCATCGTGGAAAAATAGGCCCTTAAGTGGCAAAAAATTTAGAAAAATTAGAGTTAGGCAACTTGATGTAAAAATTTGAATAAGTTATTGATATTATTTCAAAAATATGTATGAATAGAATTTGTAGAAAATTGAATGTAGTTTCTAAACTAATAGGTTTGTTAAAAAAAAATATTCTATTTGATGAAAATTTGAAATTTCAATGTAGTGGTACTTAAATTTCAGGGAAATAATAAGAAGTAGGTGTCTGTCTGACCACCCTAACCGCAATAAAATGATAATATATTTTTATAATATTTTATATATAAGTAAAAGACTCATGCCCCGATGTGATGAATATTTTTCTATAATTTTTTTCCAAGTAAATAATTAATTATGAATTTTTTATTACAACTTTTTTAAAAAATAAAAAACTCGTATGTCTGATCACCTTAACTTGGTCAAAACTTCATGAAATTCAATTTTTATTTTTTTAATCCTAGAATATGTGAAGCATAGAATGTGATGCATATTTTGGATTCAAAAAATGTGATACTATTTGAAAGCTATAGATATTTTTCAATCAGCCTATCAATTAGGAATTTAGTCGTAATTTGAATAGAAAATGAATAATAATTACTTATTAAATTCAAAGTAAACCATAATTTATATCGGTGGAAAACTGAGAATCTCCTTTAAAAACCCTTTTCATTTCATCAATTTTGCGTAAGAAAAGGTCGTCAACCACATACCCATCATATTGCCACTTTTTGGGCCGTCATGATCCTTCACATACCCCCTTTCCTTTTCCCTCTATCTCGGTTTGGAAAATTTTGCTCTATGTAGTTTGAATTCGCCCTTTCCCTTTTCCTACACATTCACCTCTTGTCTTCACTCATTTTCCCTTGTGCTTCCCACTTGGTGAGTTCACCCTTTCTATTAGTAGGTTCACCTACTATCTTGGGAGTGAATTCTCCATTTCACCCAAGTGGAAAAATCGTGTCTGCCTATGTGTCTAATTCCCTTTGATGGGTGAATTCACATCACCTCTTGTCCTATTGGGAGATACGCTTTCAACTCTGCATCCATTTTCTTCTTATGGGAAAAATTTCTTTCACCCTTCTAACCTATGGGTGAACACAAATTTTCCTTGTAATCATTTCCCTTTGTTGGGTGATTTAGCCCTTGCCCTTTGGTATGTGCAAGATCATCATGGAAAAAATAGGCCCTTATGGGGTGATGAAAATTTAGAAAAATCAGAGTTAGGCAACTTGATATAAAAATTTGAATAAGTTATCGATATTATTTCAAAAATATGTAAGAATAAAATCTATAGAAAATTGAATGTATTTTCCAAACTACTATGTTTATTTAAAAAATAATAAAATCTATTTGGTGAAAATTTAAAATTTCAATTCTATAGAACTTAAATTTCAAGGAAAAAATAAGAAGTAGGTATCTGTCTGACCACCCTAACCATAGTAAAATGATAATATTTTTTTATAAAATTTTAGATATAAGTAGAGGAATTATGTCCTAATGCACGATGCATATTTTTTTGTAATTTTTTTCCAAATAAAAAATTAATTATGATTTTTTATTACAACTTTTAAAAAATATAAAAACTCGTATGTCTAACCACCTTAACTTGGTCAAAACCTCATGAAATTTTTTTTTTTAATCCTATAGTATGTGAAGCATAGAATGTGACACATATATCATATTCAAAAAATATGATACTATTTGACAACTATAGATTTTTTTCAATCATCCTATCAATCAAAACTTTAGTCGTAATTCAAATAGAAAATGAGTAATAATTTTTATTAAATTCAAAGTAAAGCATAATTCATATTGGTGGAAAGTTGAGAATATCCTTTAAAAACATTTTTTTTTTCATCAATTTTGGGTAAAAAAAAATCGTCAGCCACATATCCTACACATACCCATCATATCGCCACTTTTTGACCCATCACAATCCTACACATACCCCCTTCTCCTTCAGGTGCAATTTCAGAATCGCCCCTCCATATGCACATCCACCCAGGCTACTATAGAATGCCTACCATTTTCTCCTAGGGGAGATTTCACAATTGCTCCTCCATCTACACATTTGCCCCTATGGACATGCACCCGTGTATTCCCCATTGTGCAGTCACCCATTTGCTGGAAGGGGAAATGTGTTTATCTAGAAGGGTGAATCTTCCCTTTTGTGGTGAGTTCATTCTTGCCTAATCTACCCTCCCAAAAATAAAAAGCATGTGTGAAATTGAAATCAAATTACAAAGCTAGGGTTCGAAGTCTACCTATCGGGGTGGAACGCGCAGTTGGTAGAAATCACATATTGTATCTACTTGGTGAATGATCTCCTCATCATTTTCTATCTCACTTTACTCATCACCTCTTGGTATTGATTTCCCTTTCCCTCTCACTCAATCACTCATTGACATATGTCCACAATGAACATAAGATGAATAGTAACTTTTCTAATTTACTATTTATAGGCATAGACATTGAAATTTGGTCTAAGCCTATGACTTCAATTTCTTCATAATTTGTACCTTTATTTTCATGATTAAATAATGTTAATTATTTAATTATTTTCTAAAGTCATTTATTCTTCTATTAATTAAATAACTTTAATTATTTAATTAGTTCATATTATCTTTATTCAATCCTAATTAATTAAACAAATATTATTTATTTAATTATGTCACTAATTAACATTATCCTCTTTCTTAAATTAAATAAATTATTATTTAATTTATCCTTATCACATTTCTGACTATAAATAAATACATACTTTAATACTTTAATTATTCATTAATCTTTTATTCAGTCAATTAAATAAATCTTAATTTACTTAATTTAATCCTTAAATGTTGAATGTTGAATTAAATAATCATTTAATTCATAAAAGCTTAGTTTGGACATATTATTCTATATTTGGATAATTGCTTAAGTTATCTAATTATTCATTTGCACTTGACTCAAGATCTATTTAAATTAGTTAGTCATCTTCTGATTTAATGTCTGATTGTCTTTGACAAATGGACTCTCTATCTTAACCAATTAGTTATCTAGTTTTAATTCTTATACATGTAGATTTATATTAATTAAATAACTTTATTTAATTAATTAATCTATTTATGCATTCAAACAGATCGTTTTCTTTAAATTATATCTTTATTATATTATATTCAATCATTATTCTTCTAATTTTTGAATACATTCAACTAAAGATTAAATCATTATTTAATCTTGATCTCCACCTTTCATGTTTTATCACTCATGTCACTACTAACACTAATCTCAATGCATGTTGAATATTTTAATTTGAATCGTTTGTCTATCTTTTAATTTGAGTATGTCATTTGAAAACCATGTTTTCTATAAATTGTCTTTATCTCCTTCATTGTCACTCTTCCTGAAATATTATGACTTATGGAAGGAATCAACTGTTTAACCTTTGATATTTTTCTAAATGAATATCATAGGATATACTTGCATAGAGAAATCTAAGGTAAATTATAATCAAATGGTGAAATGGATATGGACAATTAAGGTCATGCATGAAGCAACATAGATATTGGGTGATATTTTATTTATTTATGTTGTAGCTTTCCTTTTTTCTTCATTGTTTAGCTTAGTTTAAATTCGAGTTTAATTTCATTTTTATTGCTTTAATCCGCTTTGTTTTCCTGATGCTACATTGGTGAACCCAATGTGAAGACACACTCTTCACAAATCCGTAGAACTTTAATTTGTATTTTACAAGTATCATATAGTCTGACACATTTGATGCATGAAACAACACAATTGACACTTTGAGTTGCATATGATGAGTACAATGATGCATTTGACAACCAGCGACACATCCATGGCTTTCCATGGTGCAATTGACTATTGAAATCTGCAACGCGTCTAATACTTTGCATGGCACATCTAATTGGTATAGTTTTTGAGTCCGACTTCTGAATTTAAAGAATTTATTATCTTTTTAATTTATGACTAAATGTTAGTTTGCAGTGTGTTTTAAGGATTTAACATAGTGTTTGTAGGATGTAGCATAGAAGACAAGTTTTTTAAACCCTTCTTGCAGGAGGATTGACAAAGATAAATTAGAAACTACTGATGAATTTGTTTTACATGATGTATGTCAAAGGCTATGATGCAGAAGCATCCAGTGGTGTAAGGGCAATCTTGCATCACCCAAAAATAGTTAAATTTTAAGTTTACCATTTTTTAGATTTTTTACATTTTTGGATACCCATTTCGTCATAATGAAATTCCCAATTTACGGTTTTTATTTTCTATTCCTGGGTTGGAAGATATTGCAGTTTTAGTTTCCCAGATTTGCACCTGGAAACCTTCCGAGTGGGATTTGAGGCACTTAGAGCTTCTGGATCGGCCCCAAAACTTTCCAAAATTGGCATAGCTAATTTCAAGTGCGTTCTTGACTTTGAGACCTTTCCAACGGTTCAAACGGTTCGTGAATCGGAGCCTCAAATCAAAAGTTATGGCCCCGGGAAATTGGCGCACTTTCTAGAAGATACCATTGCAAATGCTCTTTTGAAATTTGAACTTCATGTTGTAAATTTTTGGCGCCAAACCACCTAAACTCAATTTGAATGTTGTTTTGGCTCCAAACTAATGAAGAGCTCTATTTATGGGTAGGTTTTTCTAATTTTTGGGTAACTTTTTGGGGACAAGCTCGCATATTGCAAAAGGGTTATCCTGTAGCTTTCAGTAGCTTGCATATGTTGTAGAACTTGGGGATTTGAGATCCTTTGCATGTAAGAAGCTCCATTTTCTAAACAATAAAGTTATTCTCTTATTTTTGGGTTATTTTTTGTGTCTCAGGTTGTTCCCTCATCAAGTGGTATCAGAGCAAGGCTTTCTTAAGCGTGTGGACAGATCGCCAATCGTGAGGCAGTTCACACTAGGACCATGGTTGTGGGTCGAAGTCAAGAAAGATGCCTCCAAGAGTGATGTCTGGTAGGCATGGTGGTGCCAGAGGTGGTCGAGGTGGTAGAAATGCTGGTGGAAGAGATGCATTGGTAGCCCTCCAGAGACAGGTTGATGCATTACAAGAGCAGTTGAGAAGAGGGTTAAACCTGAGGGAGGAAAGTGAGGATGATTGAGAGGAAGAAGGCTCAGATGTAGAAGAGGAAGAAGAAGTAATTGATCAAGACCAAATGCGGCTAATAAGGGCCATTTTGAAGATCAGGAAAAGACCTAGAGCAGAAGTCCCCAGTTATTCGGGAAGTCTGAACTTGGAAGAGTTGATCGATTGGATCAACGAGCTAGAAGAATATTTTGAGTATGAAGAAGTAGAGGACCTAGATTGGGTTAAGTTTTCAAAAATGAAGCTAAAGGGCCATGCTAGTATTTGGTGGAAAGAGGTCCAGTTGGAAAGAAATCGAAGAGGAAAAGTCAAGATCACCAGATGGGATCGCATGGTAGAGAAACTGAAGAAGCGGTTCATACTAGTGGACTACGAGTTAGATCTGTTGAAGAAATTGCAAGGGTTGAAGCAAGGAGGCAGATCTATGAAAGAATATACTAAAGAATTTCATAAGATAATCATCAGAACGGGTCACACAAAGGCCAATAAGGAGAAGGTAGCATGATATCTTAATGGGTTACGACCGAGCATTCAGGAGGAATTAAGCCTAGTCAGAATGACCACCATTGAGTATGTGTATCAGTTTTCTCTAAAGGTGGAAGAGAAGCTGAACAAAAGATTTGATGGCAAGCAAAAAGGATGGGGAGGTCAAAGCGGAAGGGGCAATGGAAGACCTTCAGGAAGCCGAAATGATGATGAAAAGAAAAGTGAAGATGTGGGTACCAGTCGGAGCCAAAGGAATGACAATTTCTACTACCCTCATGATCAAAACAGTGGTGATCAAAGAGGTAGACGACGAGGGAGATATGGACAAGGATCTGGAAGAGGTGTTTTCAAAGGAACATGTTTCCAATGTGGTGAAGAAGGGCATCGAGCCTATGAATGTCCACAACACCAAGGAAGGGCAGACAAAAGGCCAGAAGGTCATGGAAGGGTTGCACACATGCAGATGATGCTGAAAGGGGAGAAGCTTTAGTGATTAGGAGAGCCCTAGTGACTAAGGAAAAGGAACCAGAATAGAGAAGAATCTATTTCGCACAAGGTGCAAGTGTGATGGAAAATGTTGTGATGTCATTATTGACGGTGGAAGTACAGATAATCTGGTGTCAGAAGAGATGGTCACAAAGTTGAAGCTGAAGAGGGAAAAACACCCGCATCCATATCAGATTGCCTGGTTGCAGAAAGACCACAAAGTTTTGGTCAATGAGGCAGTGCCTGGTGAAGTTCAAGATCGGAAGCTACCATGATGAGGTACTATGTGATATCATTCCCATGGATGCATGTCACATGTTGTTGGGGAGGCCATGGTAGTTTGATAGGCGAGCTATACATGATGGCCATGCAAACACTTATTCCTTGACAAAGGATGGGGTTCGTCACAAGTTGAAACCCCTAAAGGAGACCAAAGAAAGGTATGCAGTAGTGCTAGAATTTGTTATGTAGATGGAAGAAATTTTTTAGAAGATATGAAGCATAAGCGTGTGTGTTATGCATTGATTCCTAGAGTAAGGAGGATAGTGAGAAGGTTCCAGAAGAAGTTTTTGACATGTTGGATGAGTTTCAAGATATTGTTTATAATAATGTACCTGAGGGTTTACCACCAATAAGGAAGATCAGTCATCAGATTGACTTGATTCCTAGAGCCAGTTTACCAAATAAGGTAGCTCATAGAATGACTCCAGCAAAAAATGAGGAGTTGAACAGACAAGTTCAAGAGTTGTTGAGAAAGGGTTTGATACGGGAGAGTTTGAGTCCATGTGCAGTACCTACAATACTAGCACCAAAGAAGGATGCATAGTGGAGGATGTGTACAGATTCCTGAGCCATAAACAAGATAACAATCAAGTATAGATTTCCCCTGCCAAGGATGGATGACCTGATGGACTGTTTGAGTGGAGCTCAGTACTTCACAAAGATTGATCTGAAGAGTGGATATCACCAGATCCGGATTTGAGAGGGAGATGAATGGAAGATTGCCTTCAAGAACAAAGAGAGCCTATACGAGTGGTTAGTCATGCCTTTTGGGCTAACCAATGCACCGAGCACATTCATGCAGCTCATGAACGAGGTATTAAAAGAATTTATGGGAAGTTTTGTTATTGTGTATTTAGATGATATTTTGATTTTTAGTAAGACGTTGGATGAGCATCTGATGCATATTCAAAGAGCCTTTGAGAAGTTAAGAGAAGAGAAACTATTGATTAATCTAAAGAAGTGCAGTTTTGTGAAGAGGGAGTTAGTGTACTTGGGGTTTGTTGTCTCAGTAGAAGGTCTCAAGATGAACCCAGAGAAGGTGAAGGCTATTCTAGAATGGCCTACCCTGAGAACCGCAATGGTGGGTGAGATCTTTCCATGGCCTAGCCAGCTTTAGCGGTGAAAATTCATTAGAAACTTCAGACCATTTGTGGACCCCGATTGAAAATGAGAGGGATATGAATTAACTTGACTCTGGAGCAGCAAAAAGTTTTGAATTGTTGAAGCAGAAGCTGATAGAGCAACCTATTCTAGCCCTCCCAGATTTCAACAAGGTGTTTCAGGTGGATTGTGATGCTAGTGGTTGTGCCATTGGAGCAGAGTTGAGCCAAGAAGGTAAGCCCATTGCCTATTTCAATGAAAATTTAAATGAAGCCAAGAGAAAGTATTCTATATATGATCAGGAATTTTATGCAATAGTTCAAGCATTAAAGAAATGGAGACATTATTTGTTGCCAAAGGAATTTATTCTATATATTGATCATCAGGCCTTGCAGTACCTAAATAATCAGGAAAAATTAAATCAGAGGCATATGAAATGGGTAGAGTTTCTTTGGTGCTAAACTTTTGTTTTGAAACATAGAATAAATAGGGTCAGATGCCTTTAAGTGAGGCATAAGGCATTGATGACAAAGATGCAGATTGAAGTGGTTGGGTTCAATGAACTCAAGACACAGTATGCAGAAGATCCTAATTTTGCAGAGGCTTGGAAAACTTGCAAGGAACCTATTACAGTGGACAGGACAAGGTGGCTGAATTTCATAATCCAGGATGGCATGTTATTTAAGGGAAGTCAATTGTGTATCCCGAGGAGTTCCATGAGGGAGAACCCGATAAAGGAGAAGCATAGTGGAGGAATGGCAGGACATTTTGGTCGATAAGACCATCTGCACTATCGTGAGCATTATTATTGGCCTCAGCTGTCACAGGATGTGAAGAAGTTTGTACAAAGTTGTAGGTATGTCGATGGCTAAAGGAGTGAGCAAGAATACAGCTTATATCAGCCCCACTGCATCTGTGAGAGGCCATGGGAGGATATAAGTATGGACTTTGTTCTTGGTTTGCCAAGGACACAAAGGGAATGATTCAGTCTTTGTGGTGGTTGATAGGTTTTCAAAGATGGCACATTTCATTCCATGTCAGAAGACCCATGATGCAGTCCACATTGCTGACTTGTTCTTCAAAGAGGTGGTGAGGCTACATGGTCTGCCAAAGAGTATTGTTTCAGATCGTGACACCAAATTTGTGGGGTACTTTTGGAGGACCTTGTGGAAGAAGTTGAAGACAGAGTTGAAGTTCAGTTTTGCACACCATCCACAAACAGATGGGCAGACATGAGGTTGTTAATAGGAGTCTGGGTAACCTACTGAGATTTTTGGTAGGAGATAAACCTAAGGGATGGGACTTGATCTTACCCCAAGCAGAATTTTCTTACAACAATTCTTTCAACAGAAGCACTGGTAGATCACCATTCCAGATTGTGTATGGAGGTAGCCCCAGAATAGCTCCAGAATTGAGGAAGATGGACCACGAGAAGAAAATAAGTGTTGAAGCCGAAGATTTTGTAGAAACATCAAGGATATACATGAGAAGGTAAGAGAACATATTAACAAGATGAATATGTAGTATAAGGCCAAGGCAGATCAGAAGTGGAGGTATAAGGAGTTTTAGATTGGTGATGAAGTGATGGTCCATTTGAGGAAAGAAAGGTTTCCAGTGGGAACATATAACAAATTGAAGATGAAGAAGTTCAGTCCCTGTAAAATTTTAAAGAAGCATGATTCAGGGAATGCATATGAGGTAGAGTTGTCGGATGGATTCAACATTTCCCCTATGTTCAACATTTCTGATTTGACAGAGTACCATGAAGGTGGCGCAGAGGACGTACCAATGATGGAACAGTGTGGGATTCTAGTACCTACTTCATAAAAGGAAGAGATTGAGGAAATCTTAGATAGTCGTGTGGGAAGGAGTACCAAAAATAGGCAGTATGAAGAATATCTGGTGAAATGGAGAGGAAGGCTTGTGGAAGATTCCTCCTAGCTATCTAAGGTAGCAGTTCACCAGTTGGGTTTTCCTCAATCATCTGAGATGTGACGGGGTCACTTCTCAAAAATTACCCTAGGTGTCTGATGCAGGAGCATCCAGTGGTGTAAGGGCAATCTTGCATCACCCAAAAATAGTTAAATTTCAAGTTTATCATTTTTTAGATGTTTTTACATTTTTGGATACCCATTTTGTCATAATGAAATTCCCAATTTACGGTTTTTATTTTCTATTCCTGGGTTGGAAGATATTGCAGTTTTAGTTTCCCAGATTTGCACCTGGAAACCTTCCGAGTGGGATTTGAGGAACTTAGATCTTCCATATCGGCCCTCAAACTTGCCAAAATTGGTGTAGCAAATTTTGAGCGTGTTCTTGACTTTGAGACCTTTCCAACGATTCAAACGGTTCGCAAATCAGAGCCCCGAATCAAAAGTTATGGCCCCCGAGAAGTTGGCACACTTTCTAGAAGATACCATTGCAAATGCTCTTTTGAAATTTGAACTTCATGTTGTAAATTTTTGGCACCAAACTGCCAAAACTCAATTTGAATGCTGTTTTGGCTCCAAACTAATGAGGAGCTTTATTTATGGGTGGGTTTTTCTAATTTTTGGGTAACTTTTTGGGGACAAGCTCGCATGTTGCGAAAGGGTTATCTTGTAGCTTTCTGTAGCTTGCATGTGTTGTAGAACTTGGGGATTTGAGATCCTTTACATGTAAGAAGCTCCATTTTCTGAATAATAAAGTTATTCTCTTATTTGTGGGTTATTTTCTGTGTCTCGGGTTGTTCCCTCATCAGGCTATTTTGAAACAAGAGTTTTTGAGTAGATTAGATAACATTTACATTAGTGCTTAAAAGGAACTCTATTTACTGTATTTTGTGCATTTTCACACTTTGCATTACCTGATCCAGTGTGTACGTACACATTAGTCTTTTTCTTTTTTAAGAGAGGCTTCCCTAGGGATTTCATCACCTTAGGGTTTGACCTTGAGCATGTTTTCTAGTGGTCTATATCAAAGGGGAAGAACAAAATTTGTAACCCAAGGAGTGGATAGCGTTATTCGAAGCCAAGTCATGATACCCTTGGTCCACTGAAACTCAGTGGTTATGAGAGTGGGAGAGACCCTCCCAATCTCAAGATATTTAAGATGGGCTCTTTGTTCACAAACTCCCTTACTAGACACCATTTGTTTTAGAAAACTAAATCCTTCTATCTACTGGTGCAGGAGGTTGGACCTCTAAAGTTGTCTTACATACATATGGTTCTTTGTAGAGAGGAGAATTATGCCATGGGAGTTTCATGGGTACTGAACCTTGGCTACCCCAGAGAAGTGAGTTCCATGGAGGGAAACCAATGAGGTCAAGCTTATAGTCATCTACTCTGAATAAGTGTAGCTTGGGAAACCCAAGTGAGAATTCAATAAGATACAATCACATTCTAGTCTTAGGATAGTACTTGTCTAATTTAATTATTTCTGGGAGAAACTAATTTTTGCTGAAATCACATATTTTTAGAAAATATAATGATTTAAGCCTTGAAAATTTTCATTTAAATAATTCCAATTGAAGAGGGTTTGATCAAACTACCTTAAATCAAACCCCCTTGGATAGAAGCCCGCTAGTTTTAAACCATACCTATAGTAGAGTCTCCTTTATACCTATCAAAATGCTGATAAAAAATCACTTTTGATTTACCTTTTCGGGGATCAAATGAATTCATTTAAAATTTATTTTTTCCAAGTATTTAGTCCTTATTATAAGCTTCCCAAAAAGTATAATTTCAATAAAAAACTATCTAACCAAGTGGAAGCACTAGATATCAAAGTTGCAAATTTAAATTCAAAAGAATTATAATTTTATCCTTCATGGAAAAAAAGTTATGCGTTATATGGTGAGTGTCACCTTTTAAAAATGTTGTTTTCTAAAAAAACCTAGTTTGGAGGGAGATGGAAAAAGAAGTGCAATCTGATTCCAAAAAATTTGAAAAAAATATATTTAGAATCTATAGACAAAATTTCAGGAAACTCTAGTTTGCATCATCTTCAAATTCCTCATGGTTTAGCTGATATAGTTGTTTGAAAGTGAAGATTTAGTTAAAAAAAATATTTCAATGTCTAGTTTGGCCAAAAATTGTAAACCACTCTTGTGGGATCACCCATATTTTGTTTTCTGAGTGTCTATTATTTTTCAAAAATTTGATCCGAAATAGTGAGTCAACAACTGAAAGTTTATAGAAAAATGCATCTATTCACCAAAAAATCATAATTGATAAACAGAGTCGCACTTGTTCACTAGAAAAACACATTTGTTACTTAGAGTCACATCTATTTACCAGTCTGTCAAATCTATCAAAACTGAGTCCAATCTATTAGTCACCAAAACTAAGTCACATTTGTTTACCAGTGAGTCACATCTATCAAATATGTCACATCTACTTACTAGTGAGTCACATCTGTCAGAACAAGATGCATCTACTTAACAAGACAATGCATCTAATATCTTAGGTCACATGTTTACACTTGTTACTAGAAAACCGCATTAGAAACTCTCTATGACACATCTAATTAGGTGAGCCAAATTTGCAATCTGGAACAACACATATGCCCTGTCACAAAGTTGAACCTCTATTTACCAGTGCACTATATGAGTTTGAAAACCACATATGATTAGTTCTGAGCCGCATCTAATATAGTGAGTTGCATCTTTTTGATACAAAGTCACATCTTCCTGATACAAACCGATACTTGATTCACAAGAAGACCACATCTAAAAAACAAAGCACACTTGTTGAATTCTATAATGCATATGTGATCTTGCAACACATTTTCCTAATAAACTGAAAACTCGAATTCACTATCAAAAACCAAAATCAAATAGTCATACCAGTATCTAACTTATCTTTTTATAGTGATCCTTGGACAAAAACCATAAAGTTTTTTCATACTTTGCACGATTGCATCCTTTAGGTATCATTTAGCCATAGTGATAGGCATCCTAGTTGTAGATCTTATTTTCATCTTAAGATTTTTAATTACCTTTAGAAGGATCATCATTTACAGATCTTAGAATAGGAAATTTCCACACTTTCGATAAACCCTCGCTACAATGAAAATTTTCATTGAACCTTGTCATCATATCTTTTTTTCCTACATGTGAGTCCTTCCAGCTCATTAGTCTAGTCTAGGAGCTCTCCTTATCTTTTAGTTCTATTCCTACAAAGCTCCCTTGTGGAAACTAAAATTGACACCTAGGTTAAGCTTTAGTTGGTAGGTAACCTCTTTTAGAATCTTCCAAAATTGATCACTTAGACTTTTGTATATTTAGACACTATCATTCTAGGATAGCATCATTTTAGACATTGCTTATTTGCAAGAAAATATAAAAAGAAAAAGCTGCATTCATTCCTTATTTGCAAGAAAATAACAAAAACATAGATTAGATTCATAATCATCCATAGGCTTAGTTTTTGCGTCACTTGTACTTTGAGCTTATTTTACATCATTGTAACAAAATCTAAAAGGAAAGAAAGAGAAAATATGGATGATCCAAGTGATTTCATCAATTCATTCTTGAACCCCTTTTTAGGGACATCTTCATTAAGACCTCACAAGACTTTGTTAGACAAATTTGTTACTAGAGATGCACAAGGACATATTGTAGTGGAAGACATAGATGTTGCTACACATGACCCTAAGTTTTCCTCCTTTGTAGATGACTATCTAGTGAATGATCCTGAATGATACTTAGCTAAATTTCTAGCAAAAGGTGCCAAGTTACCTCCTAGATTTGATAGCCATACCTTACAATGTGCATCTACCCAAGGGACAAACATGACAACTACTAGTGTCACTATACCTCAAGTGACTACCACCATACTATTTGGAGTACCTACATAGAGTTCTCCAATGATAAACACATCTCCATTTGGTACATCTAGTTCAACATAGGGTCTAAAATTTACCATAGTGGCATCATCGTCCAATCCCTTTGGTCCTCTTTTTGGGAACAAAAGACCTAAAATGTCAACTCCTATACCAAGTGTCAATGTCACTGGTACCATACCACAGACAATAGATATACCAAGTGTCAATGTCGCTAGCACTATACCATAGATTGGGGTCTCACAAATAGGAAACATACCCTCCTTTGAATATGGAAGCCAACCCACCACTTCACACATTCCAAATTAAAACCCTTTTTCACATATTTTGAATCAAAATACATTTTCACAAATCTGAAATCAAAATCCATTCACACAGATTATGAATCCAAACCCACTTTAAATATTGACACTTAACTAAAACCCATCACAACATGTTGGATTCCAAAATACGTACATAGACCCAAACAATCCAACACATCATTAACACAAGTTGATGTCCTATAGACACAAATGCATGCCCCGCAAACACAGATGGATAATATGGTGGTGTCCAACAAGCCAACCTTTTCAGTAAAGGACTTATGCCCATTTCCCTTCAACAAATCATTATACATGACACCTTTCCCACATGGTTATGTTATACCAAACCTACCCAAGTACAATGGAAAGCATAATCCAATTGAACACATAAGGGAATTTTCCACAATGTGCATAGATGTTGCATATGACCCCACCTATCTTATGAGACTCTTTCCAAGAAGTCTTATTGGAATTGTACTAGAATGGTTTTTGGTTCTCTATTATGGCATAAAATCATGGGGTGAATTGGCCAAAAAATTCATTGAACATTTATCGTTTAATATCGACAACGAAATCAACATAGCGACCTTGTGTCACACTAGACAATACACAGGAGAAACTTCTATTTCCTTCTTCCAGAGATGGAGAATTATAGCTAGTTGATGTCATATAAAGATACCTAAGAAACAAAAAGTCACTATATTCCAAGAAAACCTCAACTCAAAATTGAAAAGTGACTTGAGAGTACATTGTTGCAAATCCTTTGCAGAACTAGTGGAAAAAGGTCTCATACTAGGAAAAGGCCTCATTGACAAAGGGGAACTCAAGACACCCAACAAATATCCAATTTTCTGGAACACCCCTAATGATAGAAACAAGTTTTAGTCTTAGAATAAAAATGTTACCAATGATGGGGTCGTTGATGCTAAAACCTTACAAGTAGAACCAATCATTACACTTAGAGGTCAAATCCCCTCTACCAAAAAATTCAATGTCATCAATCAAACCCCCAACACTACCCAAAACACCTAGCTACCACAACAGCAAAGGAGGTTTGCAAAACATGAGTTCACTCCCTTAGGGGAACCCATTGAATTAGTCTTCAAACAACTGTTGCAACACAATCTCATACAGATCCAAGAGCCAAGACAATACGATCTAGGGAAACTCAAGCCATTTTGGTGGGATGACAATGCATTTTGTGATTTCCATTGGACTAAGGGACATAGCCTACAAAATTTATGAAAACTAAAAAACATCATACAAGACTTTGTCGAGAATAAAAATATTGAAGTTGGTGGATAGAAACTGACATCTTCAAATATTGATCACAAGGTCTTTTCTGATCCATTACATAATCATGGGAAATGAAAAGTCCCCATTTGAGGAAACAAGACCAATACTTCCACCAACTATGCTAGTGTCAAGCATGGTTATAGTGGCCCCATCATAAATCACATCCAAGCTATTGATGAGCATGTCAACACGATCACCATAAATAAAACTCCTATGTGTGCTATCAACACTCGTTGAACCACGATCACCATCCAAGGCCCTCCATCACACTAGACACCACAAACTTCCAATCCATAGTATAAATTACTTGACAAGTTGGGGAAAACCCCACTCCAAATCTCTATCTTGGAATTGTTATGTATCTAACCCTATCACTGATCCATTTTAGACAAGGCTTTACAAAGCAAGACGTTACCCAATTACCTCGATGTCAATTATTTCCAAGAGATGGTAGGCTACTTAACCAATAATCATCATGCTACCTTCTCTCAAAGAAGACTATACAAATAAGAAGACAAATCATAATGACCTATTACACCTTGAAGTCCTTGTTCATAAAACCAAAGTTAGACAAGTCTTGGTAGACAGAGGAGCATGGTTGAACTTTTTCATTTTAAAAATGGTTAAGGCATTAGGCTTCTTAGAGGCATGTATGGACACCACCAAAAGCATTGTCATTAAGACTTATGATCATGAATAATGAAAAATCAAAGGGAGTTATAACAATCCCCATCAAAATTGGTCCAATAATTATGGAGAAAATTTTTAGGTTTGTGATCTTGTCCTCCCTTATAACTTTCTGCTAGGCAGACCATGGATTCATGCTATGAAGGTGGTCCCTTCCACATATCATCAATGTATAAAATTAGCCTACAATGGCACTGAGATTACAATACATGGTGACCCAGATCCTTTCCAACATTGTACTAATCTATGAAAGATACCCCAATGCCTGGTGCCTGCAAACCAAGAAGATTCACCATCCAATTCATCCCACTATGTCAATCCATCTCCTCTTTCTAAAACATCAACTTCGCCATCATTACCTTCCATTCGTACAATCGAGAATCAAGATAAGGGTTTTGGAGAATATCACATGAAGACAACTTATTATGTTAGCCATCTGCTTCCTCCTAAATCATATAGTTTACCTACAGCAAATAGGAGATAGTCAATGGTCACCATACACATTCCCCCAACAACAACCTTCACAAAATGGGGAGAATTGAGTAAAGAAGCCATAAATGAAGATAATGTGACCTCTTGGTTATACAAAGAGGACAATGAATAAAATCCTCCACTTTCTCAGATACCTACAGATCAATATGGAAAAGGTTTCACCATAATGCAAAGAAAGTGATATAATGGACATAGTGGCTTAGGCTTACATTGTTTCAAAATGGCTGAAAGTCCTAGGACTTGGATTTCAACTGTTGTAGATTGGCATTTCTAGTACCACATCACCTTAACTTGAGGAAGTAAGTGCTTCTAAAATTATCAAGACATTCGATGAGCCATCTAACTAACCCTACTGTGATTCCCTCAACTCTAAAAAATATGAGTGGGAATCCCTATCCTCCATCTTTGTCATGGACCTTGATAAGCTATTTGGAGAACTTGACCAAATGTTGAAATCCTCACCAAATCCATTGAATTCCTATCCACCAAAGACTTTGACAAAAGAGGAATAGTTTAAAAATTACTATTGGGAATCTCTTGATCCTACCTCTTGGGAACCTAACAAATCCACTTCAGATAACCACACCTTGACTATAGGCACACCTTAGAATCCCCCTATGCCCAACAAAAAGAGCAAAGAGGATTTGGTAAGAAACCTATGTGACTATGTGAAGAACTCAACTTTTACCTTGACCCCTTTGAACTTTAAAACCTTCAATGGTGACATGCCTTTAGTGTATCCCCAGCTCATTGATTGGGACCAACAAGACACACCAATCTTAGACATTTTTGAGAATGATGAAGCAATAGCTAAGTTCCTGGGACTATGAGAAGGAATACCTAGTGGTGATCATAAGGTTGGATTTACCATAGACTTGGATAACATGGCATATTTTGGAGAATCCATTCAACCCTCAAGTCACAAAAATAAGAAAAAAATGACAAAAATAAAAATGATGAGTCTCTAGCTGAAATTGAAAGGCACCTTTAGACGATGAAAAAGAAAAAAATAAGGATGCATCTGAAGGAAAAAACCTCTCTGAGGCACCCAAGGATGGAGGTTTGAACATTCTCCTAGTTGCTCAAGAAAATTCACCTATGTTAGTCGAAGAATCAGTGGAAATCAATATAGGCACTGAAGAGAATCATTAGCTAGTATATTTTGTAGCATCATTGACAGAAATAGAACCACCAAAATTATGCAACTTCTTCACACAAAGAAAAATCAATTTTGCATGGTCATATGTTGACATGCCTAGGATGGATCTTGAACTAGTAATACATCATCTTCCTTTACAACCAGGTGTTAAACCAGTGAAATAAAAGTTTAGAAAATGCACCCACAAATTGCTCTACTAGTCAAGGCTGAATTGAAGAAACTGTTGGGCATTGGCTTGATCAGATAAATTGACTATGCAGATTGGATTTCTAATCTAGTACCAGTCACAAAATCAACAGGGGGCATCCACATCTGTACAAATTTTAGAGATATAAACAAAGCATGCCCTAATTATTATTCTCCTCTGGTAAACATTGACATGATTCTTGACTTAACAACAAGATATGAGATGTTATCCCTTATGGATAGATTTTTAGGGTGCAATCAGATCAAATTTGCAATTGAAGACCAACCTAAGACAATCTTCACCTATCCATGGGGAACATATTTCTAGAGTGTCATGCCCTTCAAAATAAAAAATGTTGGAGCAACATATCAACGTGTCACACTATTTTTCATGACCTCATACACACTCTTATGGAGGACTATGTCGACAATTTTATAGCTAGATCAGTGACAATGGATAATCATTTAAAGGTATTAGACAAGATTTTTCAAAGGCTAGAAGAGTATAAGGTGAGGCTAAATCCAAAGAAATGTTTGCTTGATGTCAAATTAGGAAAACTTCTAGGGTATATCACTTCTAGATGAGGCATTAAAGTAGACCCAACAAAGGTGAAATCTATAATATATATGCCTCCACCAAATAATCTCAGTCAACTAAGGACTCTACAAGGGAGACTACAATCTATCAGAAGATTCATATTGTATTTAGTAGATAAGACACATTCTTTTCAACATTTACTTAAAAAAGGAGTACCATTTGTATGGACAAGTAAGTGCTAGGAAGATTTTCACTTGATCAAAGAGTACCTACTCACACCACTAGTCTTAATGCCACCTATTGAGGGACAACCATTGATTCTCTATATTCTAGCCACCACCTCAGAGCTAGGAGCACTGCTTGAACAAAATGACAATGAGGGTCACGAATGGGAAGTATACTATATTAGTTGCACTTTGGTACTAGGTTATGATCTCAATTATAGTACCATTGAATGTGCTTTTCTTGTAGTAGTTTTTGCTACTCAAAAAATTAGGCACTACATGCTAAACCACCAAACCATGTTGGTTGCAAAGATAGATCCTCTAAAATATCTCCTTAGTAAGGAAACATTAACATGATGACTAGTTAAATGGGTAATGGTACTCAGTGAGTATGATATCCAGTATGTAGAAAGGAAAGATATTAAAGGACAAGACATTGTTTATTAGTTGGTCGATGCATCGATACAAGAAAATCACCCTTTAGTTGTAGATTTTCCTGATGAGTTTATATTCACCATTGACATGAGCATTACATGGAAATTATACTTTGATGGGTCCCAAAAAAATCATGGTTCAGGGGCTGGTATATTTTTTATCACACCACAAGGTGACTCTATTCCTAATTCATTTAGGATTTCTTTTCCATGTACCAAAAACATAGTAGAATACAAGGATCTTGTGATAGGATTATGCATGGCAGTCAAATGGAAGATCAAGAACCTATAGGTTTATGGAAATTCTCAACTGGTAATTTGATAAGTAAATGATGATTATGAGACTAAAGATGAAAAGATAGCTCCACACAAACACATGGTAGATAGTTTCAAAGGGTACTTTGACAAGGTTGAAATTCATCAAATAGCTCATGTTCTAAATAGGTTAGTAGATTCCATGGCTACTATTGCTTCACTCTTGGACATACCTAGTAGCATGCCTAAATTTGAGTTTTTGGTAGAACAACTTTTGCTCCCTACCTACAACATCCCAAATTTGAAGATGGTGTGTGAGATTGTTGGTCCCAATTCCCCATGGTATAAATACATATACGACTACCTCCATGCCAAAATCCTACCCCTGGACCTTTCCAATAACCAACATAGGACATTTCTCCACAAATTAGCCAAGTACACCATCATTAGAGACATCCTTTATAGATGTACCCTAGAAAATACCCTATTGAGATGTCTCAATACTAAAGAAGCAAAAATAGCCTTGCATGGGGTACATGAGGGTATATGTGGATCCCATTCTAGCAGTCCTACCTTAGCTAAGAATATTATGAGACTAGGTTACTATTGGCCTACCATGGAAAAGTACTCATACATCTTTGTCAAGAAATGTTGAAAATTTCAGGTACATGGAGACTTGATACATGCACCAACATAGGAGCTCTATCCCATAACGTCACCATGGCCCTTTGCCTAATGGGGACTTGATCTCATTAGGTAAGATACATCCCACATCATCCAATGACCATAAGTTCATTATTACTACCATTGAGTATTTTACAAGTGGATTGAGGCTACTCCCATGACCTACATCACTAACACATAGATTTCTAAGTTTATCCTAAAGTATATCATGTGTTGGTATGTTGTCCCTCAGTCCATACACATAGATAATGGTCATCCATTTAAAAACAAATAAGTCTATCATCTTTGTGAAAAATTCCACATCCAACACCACTTTTCAACTCCATATTACCCACAAGATAATGGCCAAGCTGAGGAATCTAATTAAACAATCATTAGAATACTCAAAAACACTATCAATGATGTTGGTCATGATTTGCATTTATAGCTTAATCCAGCCTTATGGGTTTACCGTACAAGCATCCATGCTCCCACTAGTGCCACTCCATATTCCTTAGTATTTGGTTCTGAGGCCATCTTTCCTATTGAGGTTGAGATCCCTTCCCTAAGGGTATCCTTGAAAGGTCATATTGACAATGAAGAGTACTGTATTTCATGACTACATGAGATAGAATTCCTAGATGAATAGAGATAGAAGGTATTAGATCATCTCGAAGAAAATAAAAATAATCTTTGTCATATCTACAATAGGAAGGTCTGGAATAGAAATTTTGACATCAATGACCTGGTCTTAATCGAGAATCCCAAGAATCAAGTTGAAAGAGAAAAATCAAGAAAGTTTGAACCAAACTAGTTAGGACCCTACATTGTTATAGAAGCATTTGGATCAGGAGCATATCAACTCTCTACTCCTAAAGGATAACCATTATCAGCACCTATCAAAAGTCTTCATCTAAAGAAGTTTTACCCATAGCTTTCGAGAGTGTTGCCTTAATCATCAAAAATACAAAAAAAAAAATCAACAAACCAAAAAAATCAAAAAATCAAGAAAATAGTAAAAAAAAATAAGTTGTCTAATAGTGAAAACCACTTCGGTGTCACTTTGGATAAGTACAATGGTGAAAACCTAGGAAATAGGCATCATTCCAATCTGACTTCCCTATACATACCACCTATCTTTATTATCCATATCCTTGTACATATCATATATCTTTCCCATTCATCACTTGTACACACCATTCATAATAAATGGTTGTCTTTTTCATAACTTGGAATGATTGACATCGAGTGCACTCTGCATCCCTCTTCCTATCATATTCATAATCAATTGGTCTTATACCTGACTAGGGGAAAGCACTTGAATTACATCATATTGGTTCTTACATTGGGTGTTTTGAAGACGTAAAACAATGAAAAAATCCAAAAATATTACAAAAATTTCCTAAAAAAATCCAAAAACACCAGAAAACTTCAAAAGACAAAAAATCAAAACATGTCAAAAATCTAAAAATAGAGTCAGAGTCAGTTGCACTTGTCAATCTTTGTCATTTGTTGAACTACGTTGCCTCTGCGACTAGATGTAGGGAAGGCCATCTGCCAATGTTCCCCTAAGGAATTAGGTAAGTCCTTTTAGGTGTGTCTATATAAAATCATGACCCAATACATTTTCTATATGACAAAGTCATCGGTCATGTTGAACTACGAGGTCTTTGTGTGTATAATGTAGGCAAGGCCACCATTCGATGAGCCCTCAAGGCTGTACTAGGTCAGTCCATTAGGGTTCATCACATAAACTACCACAAACATTAAATATCTTCATACAAATCAAGCTTTGTATAGTTAGTCTTCTCAGTCAAAATCTAGTCGAACTACAAGGTCTTTGCATGTATAACGTAGGAAACGCCATTAATCGATGATCCCCTGAAGTTGCACTAGGTAAGTCCTTTAGGGTTCATCATCAAGAACAAGTAGTTATCAATACATATATCAAGTCATGCATTAACAAGATGAACAAGTCAACAATTTCATCAAGTCAAATAAAACAAATTTTCAATGCAACAAACAAAACAAATCAACCTATGTCTACTATAGGATGTGTCCTTCCTAAAAAATAGACATCATCAAAATAAAAATCAAATTATGTCTTATATAGGATGGGTCCTTCCTGAATACATACACTATCAAATAATCAATATAGCCTTACATAGGCTATCAGATCAACAAAATCAAACTCAATGTCTTATACGATACGTTTCTTTCTAAAACCAGGATTTTAAAATACCTTATATAGATAGTCACAAAATTGAAACTAGACTCAATGTCTTATACGATATGTATCTTTCTAGAAATCAAACTCTATCAATCAATCATCTTATCAATCAAAACAATAAAAAAAATAGATCAAGTTTTGGCAAATATTTTACTGGCTTTTGACTTTGTGGCTTATTTATTTTATCACTTTATTTGTCTTTATCTTGGAATCCTATTACTAAGCTTTCTCAAGGATGTCCCATGAAGGATTTAGAGAAGAAATGATGTATCATGACTCTCTTTTCTTTGACTATTGTTTTTCAAATATCTTTTATCTTTGATTTTTGAGTCATGTTACTAATTTCCTCGAGGATGTCCCATGAAGGATTTAGAGGAGAAATGATGTATCATAACCCATCTTTTATTTGTTTACTATCTGTGGTTTGTCTTGGAAAAAATACTGAGGCAAATTTTTCCCTTAGTATGAGCCAAGACACTCCTTGTCTATGACTGTCTATTTTTAGTAGGTGGATGACCTTACACACCTTGATCTATGTCATATCATGGTGTTTGTCTCCATCCATATTAGTTACCGCCCAATGATGATTTAATGCAAGGCCTATTGTGTTCCATAAAAACATCAAACATTCCTAATACTAACATCCATGTCTTTTATTATTCATCTTCTTTTTGCACTAACATTTCTTCTTTCTTGTATTATGACGGAGTCCTATGACACACCAAAATATAAAGCATCCTGCAAATGCAATCATGTTAGAAACAACATATAAATATCATACATTTCAAATCATACATATATGTTGCATTTGAAAATACAAAAACAAAGGCATCTATCACATCTAGGAAATCATGGCATAATAGGAATTTATTAACATAGATTATATAACATATCACACCACATGTAGATAGCACTGTTGAATTGTAGATTTTTGGCTCCTTGCACCTCTCTAACTCTTGTAGGGTTTTTCACCTAAAAGGAGAGAGATAGGGCCCAAAATGCTAAATGGTTCATTCAAATTATGTTATGTGTGATGTTATTTAAGCTAAATGAAGTGAACTAAATACAATTAAATGATCTATATGACTTATTATGTATGCAAAATCTATGATTTATGCTATGTTTGAAAAAACATGGTGTAATGCAAAAATGAACTAGAAATGGATGCAAAGCTTAACAGAAATGAGCCAAATTGAAAATGTGCACCTAAAACCTTGATGAAGACTAGAAATTACATTTGAGATACTACTGATGTTTTTTAGGCCTGGTGGGACTCATTCGCCATTCTGGGAAAATTAGTTCCAGTTCTATAAAACTGAGCCAGATCCCATTTCTGACAAAAGGTTACTAAAAAATGTAGAAAACTCAGAATTGACCCTAGAGTGGGACTCATTCACCACCCATGGTGAATGAGTCCACTTTTGAATTTCTGGATTTTCAAAAGTGGATTCTAGAGCTTTTGATCTGCACTTTGATATTCTACAGGTGTCTCCTTGCGAAACTCTAATTTACTGGACTGAAAATGATATTTTGTTGATATTTTGACTAGTTAAATAAAGAGAGGACTTTAGCAACCTTGGAACTTGATCTTCAATGATTTCTAATTTTTGAAGGGACGTAAATCTACAAACACACACAAAGAGAAGAAGAAATGGTGAATGTTAGGGCATATGGGGGTTTTCCTTGATCAAACGTCATTTAGGTAATTAAACCAAAATGATAAAAAGATGTAATGAAACATGCAATAATGGAATTGATTACCTTTCCATGAAGAATAATCTTGAAAGTTGTTGATCTGGTGTTTTGCACACTTTCTCAACACAAGCAATATGTGGATGCACTACCTCTCTTAGTTGTCAAGTCATGACTTGAATGAAATTCCTTAGTTGATATTTGATGTGATTTTTTTTGTAATCATAGGATGAACTTACATAGATGGTTGCAAAGTGGATCTTGGAAATTGAAGTTTCTTGAATGGAAGTTGATGTTTACTTTGCTACAGGTTTGAACAACCTAAATGTTCAATGTTTTCTTAAGTTTTAGCTTTACAAAATGCAATGAGCCTTGGCATGGGATACTTCTACAATCTACAACTAACTATGAATAGTAATCATGGATTTTATGCTATGGACAACTTCCTTCAAATAAAATTTCACTTAACTAGAAAATTCACAATCTCATAAAATTTGTGCTATCTTCTAAGGTCTATAGATATTTCACCATATTAATCCATAAACAAATATAAAATTTTGAAGTAGCTTTAAGTTTAAGTTCAGACTAACTTTACATAGCCATTTACCAGTAGCAAACAACAAAAGGTATGGACTAGGAAGGTACCTACACAATAGAAATTTTCATAACCACAAAACAACATTACCAAATCTATCAAAGCAAACTACAACTAACTAAAACAATAAGAAAAATCTAACTAAAACATCTAACTATGGGAGATGAATCATGAAACATGTAGAGAAACTCAAAAATGCACCAAAGTGAGTGTATTTCTATTAAAATTTCTGTAGCATGTCATTACAACAACTCAACTCTCTTTGAAAATGAAAGGATACCCCCAATTTATAGTTTCCAAAAAGTAGAATGAATGGCCAAGATTAATTTGCATTGTGTGGCCAAGATTCACCATAAACTAGGGTTCTACCTACCCCCCAATATATTATAGTTTAAAATACAACTTTGTCCATATCCCTATTTTCTCTTTTGTGACAACACTGTAGCATTTTTTATTTTGTTGATTTCCCTTTTACTATAGCTACTCTCTCAGGAATTCCTCACCAATAATAGGGTTTCCATTTTGTTTCTTCAAATAAGAATACTCCATGAACTTCAAAATTAGCGGTTGGAGCTTATCAACGTCAATGATTTTTTATTGTAGCACTTGATAACTCCATTCTTATGATAGTTCAGTAAGCTTTTCCCAATCTTCATCATACTTGGCAATGTGGTCTTAGAAAAATTCTAACTAGGCAAAGGCTCGAGCAGAAAAACTCATGAAATCAGTGGTAATTTCATCTGACATCTCATCCTTAATCCTCTTGTGGAAGTGTGGCTTTATCTTCTTTGGGTCCATCTGTACGAAATACATATCATATCATGTCATTAGTTTCAAGTACCAGACACAATCAACTATGATTTCCTTAGCCCATTCAATGTATGGACTCACTTTTTCAAGCACTTACTCCAACCTATCCTTTCGGTTCATGAAGTCATTCTTCCATACATTCACTAGCCAATGGTCATCCTTATTAAATGCAAGCTCTTTCTCCCAAGTTGTGCTTAGCAGCTTGAGAATAGCCTTGATCTTTGGGTAAGTGGAGTCGTATCTCCTTGAGAAGTCAGTGCAAAGTTTCCTCGTACCCTCAAGAGACTATTGTAAATCAAAGAACTTGTTTGTTGTCCTAACATCATGGTTGATGCCCATGTTCCCTATGTAAAAGACCTGTCGGAACCAACTCTTTGTGGTCTTTTCCAAGGTCTTCCTCTTTTCGAGATTGTCAATTTTATCCTTTGATAGAAACTATGGTGGGGCCAAAGATGTGCTAGGCATTTCCTCCATTGAGGACCATTGTTGGATGTAATCTTCCAGATCAACTACTTGAACCTTAAGCACTTCTTCACTTCTTTTGAAACCTTATCCTATTGAATAAAATGCACCATCATGGTGATAGACTCCTGGAGGTGATCCACCTTTTTCTCTATAGTAGCTATTCCCAAATTAATGGTGGAGACATTATAACTTATACCTTATGTGCCCACCACTGGTGTGGCTAATTGTAGGGTCCTTGATCTAGAGGAATCCATCATCACCTTGGATCTGATTTTAGGCTTCTTCTCTTTTCTAGTAGTGATCTATGCTTAGGATAGGATAGCCTCCAATCTTTCCTTTGGATCACTCAGGTTGGGAGCCTTTTTTCCAATTGCTTTTCTAGCCATTCAAGCATCTGAGTCTTTCCTTTGGGTGAATCATTGTCACCTTTTTCTTCATCCCTTATGAATCCAATTTCTCCATCTTTGGAAACATCCTTCTCCACTCTAGTATCTTCCCCCTCTCCTTCATCAGAGTCTCAAGTGAATTCTATGCACTTTATTTGGGGCTTGGTGAGCAAGTGCTCTTTGGGACTTTACTCTCTCTCAGCCTCATTTTATTTCTCTTCTTTATTTTCCTCATCAAGTTCATCTTCATTCCTGTGTTCCCTGGGCTGCTCTATTTCAGGGCTCTTATCAGCTTGGATCTCCTTTTTAGGTTGATCTTCTACATTTTCCTCTTCCTCACATGGAGGTGACATATCTTCATGTTCTTTCTTTTCTTGCTCTTCCTGCCTTGCAGGAAGAGGCATCTCATCACCATGACTAGGGCCTTCTTCTTATTGTTCACCTGTTGGAGGTTGCACACTTTCCTCCATCTTATCACCTTCTTTTCTTCTTTCTTTGGAACATGGTCTTTCTATTTCTTCCCCAACATACTTTAATTTTTGGGACAACTCTTCCACAAAGTCAAGATTGAAAGTCTACACAATTAATTTTCCTTCGACATCTTCTTCTTCATATATGCTTTCAAAAGATCATGTTTCTTCTTCCTCACAAAGTAATTTTTTAATTTGGAGGTGCTCATATTTTGGATGCTCATGGTATTCATCCACTTCTTCCTCCATTGTTTTTGCTGCTTCAATCTCTCACCTTTCCCATTCTATTGATATTTCCATCGTGGCCTTCATCTTCAAGTGATTAGTTGGAGGATTTAAAATTGGAACACTGGCGAGGACTTGTGCTAGGGAAGCCTGGATGGTTGCATTTATTAATACTTCAAAAATTTATAAAGGAGCAGTTTTCAAGTGTTGGGAAAATCCTTTGGAAGTGAGAGTGTTGGTATTGGAATTATTGTTGTTGCCAGGGAGATCAATATGGTTGGAGACATGAAGGCATAGGAAAGTAGAGATGTGGTGGCAGAGGAGTATTCAACTACCATGACTAGCCTAGTTGGTGAAGAAGAAGCCACAAGGATGGAGATGTCCACCACAGGTGTTGATGTGGTGACCATGGCTTGAGAAATGGATGGAAGGGCACTAGTATTAGGGGCATTTGGTGGGGACTTTGGCTGATATGTCTCCATCTCTTCCCCTTTGTGAAGGGGATCCTCTTGAATGACAGGCATTATAGTAGTACCACTTGACCTTTTATGTTTCTTTGTGGACTCACCCTTCAAAGCTTTCCTTTCATACACTTTTGGATTTGGTTGTTGCTCCTCAGTCTCTTTTCTTTTTCTAGAGTGATTGAGTGGATGAGATTTAGATGTTTCTCCTGTCAAGGTTGTAGCAGCTCCATGATCTATTGTACTAGGTTCACTATTGAGCCCTTGATACGTCAGGATGACCCCTTGTTGCTTTAGTTGGGCTACTTGTCTATTGACCCATCCTTGTGTATGAGCCTTCATCAACTTAGTTAGAATATCAGGGTCATCAACCTCTTTCTCATCCCAGTCTATTGAAGGTAGTGGAAAGCTAGTGGCTGCATTGTACCTAAGATCCACAACTGTGCTTTCATCTTCCTCAAGTTGATCAAGTACAAGAAACAAAATCAGTCTTTTTACAAAGTAGGTAGTCATTCATATGTATAGTCTCATGCACACCTCCTTATCATCTTGGAAATTTTCCTAGCAATCTTAAACGTGATGTAGATGGGTGTAGTAAGGTACAAGTGCTTTCCTTATTTTCCCATAAGCGTCCATTCGTGGACGATCAATATGAAGCTAGAAATGATATTCATCCAACTCCTCTAAATTTACAACACACTAAGAGGTTTGTAGCTTGTACATCCATTGGCCAAAATAAAAGGGGACAAGGGATCCCTTCCAAATTCCAGTTGCTAAGGA
This sequence comes from Sequoia sempervirens, assembly GCA_007258455.2. Classification (NCBI taxonomy): domain Eukaryota; kingdom Viridiplantae; phylum Streptophyta; class Pinopsida; order Cupressales; family Cupressaceae; genus Sequoia; species Sequoia sempervirens. Next base: position 50 of record VDFB02104218.1, on the reverse strand, counting down.
GAGAATGTATGTGTCACAGCTACCAAGAGAGTTCCAACAATATAATTTGG
>VDFB02104217.1:0-43419 GCA_007258455.2 Sequoia sempervirens | reverse complement strand
AAACCCTATTTACATTCTATAGAAATGTTTTGAGTTACAACATGTGCATTTTCACCAACCAAATAAACCAAAGAATGTGGTATTTACATTCATCAAAAGCAAAAGAATGGAAAATAGCACTAATCATATGTGCATTCCCATCTTAACAGTTAGATGGAAGAAGCTGAACGATGTCAAAAAAAACATTTGAAGACTCAACACTCATTTTGCTTTATTGTGGAGGACCATTGCCGAGAGTCAATTTACATAATGCATTGGTGCTTCATATAGACTAATTCTATTTTCAGAAGAAGTTTGACAGCTTGTTAAAATGTTTACCAAGAAAGAACCATAAAACATGGTTATTCCAAATAATCCTAACAGTATAAAACATTGCAGTTCACATAGACTACTATTTTCAGAAGAAAGTTGACAGCTTGTTAAAATGTTTACCAAGAAAGAACCATAAAACATGGTTATCCCAAAAAACCCTAACAATATAAAATATAGTAGTGAGAATCTAAGTAGATACAAATACTTTGACTATCTTCAGTGAATCCAAGCCGATACAAATCTTGATATAAATCAATAGGTAGCTGACTTTTCTAAAGGTGCTCCTGGTCATAGAGCTTATTTGCAAATTCTGACCCTTGGGAGGCCTATCAAAGTCCCAAGCAATATTCCGCTTCCACTCTGGAGAAATGGTGTCAATTACAAGTTGTGCATTTTCACCAACCAAATAAACCAATGCTCCATCACCTGTTAGACCACTGAAATTCTATTTATATTGTTTGAGATGTATCGTCATGGTTAACATTAGGAACAACTATATAACACCCATTGATTTTTCTCAGCATCACAACTTTATCTGTGTTGGCCTTTGATATGCCTCCCGAGGGTTAGAAATGACAAATATCTTGTAAGACTGAGAACACCTCTGGAAAAGTAAGTTTCCTATTTTTTTCTATTATATCAAAATTTGTGCCAGCCTGGTTTCATTGAAGATAATCTAAAAACGCATGTAGCTTCTTAGATTCTCATAGCTATATTTTATAATTCCAAGGTACTTTGGAGGAAGTAACGATTCTAAAGAAAAGCTCTGATTTACAATCTGTGCATTTTCACCAACTAGATAAACCAATGTTCAATATTGCAAACTCACAAAATTGTCCCTCTAGTATTATATTCCCCCAAGGATGTGATATTTTCATAAACAAAGCAAAGGACTAACACACAGAAAATCATATGTGCATTCCCATCTTAATAGTTAGACACAAAAAGCTGAATGTAGTTGAACGATATCAAAAAATTATAACTTGGTACAACTCAATTTGGGTTGCTATAGAGGACCTCAATTTGGATTGCTATAGAGGACCAAGTGTCAATTTACAAAATGCATTGTTCATTTGTATAGACCAACTTCAATTTTAAGAAGAAAGTTGACATCTTGTTAAAATGTTTAGTAGGAAAGATACCATAAAACATGGTTATCCCACAAAACCCTGACAATATAAATATTGCAATGAGAATCTGAGAAGCTACAAACATTTTTAGATCATCTTCAAAAAAGACAAGTTAAGACAAATCTTGATATAACACAATAGGCAGCTTACTTTTCCAAAGGTGTTCTTGATCCTGGAACTTAGTTAATATTTCTGAGATTTGGAATGCACATAAAAGGCCCTCACAATATTCTGCTTTCATTGTGCAAAAAAGTTGAGTTACAACCTATGTATTTTCACCACCCCAATAAACCAGTTTCCATACCATCGCCTGTTAGACGAACTTGTTTTATTTTGAGTGTTTAAGCATCAAGAACAAGTTTATATTGTCCATTAATTGTTCCAAGCATAACAACTTTATCTATCTGACTAATTACTTACTTTGCCTGAAGAACCCTGACAGTATAAATTATTGAATGAGAAAACTACAAATGCTTTTAGATTGTCTTCAATAAAACCAAGTTATTGCAAATTTTTATATAACACAATATGCAACTCACTTTTCTAAAGATGTTCTCAATCTTGCATGATATTCGCAATTTCTGATCCTCTCAAAGGCCCATTCAAAGCTCTGCTTCCAATCAAGAGAAATGTTATGAGATGCATTTTTACCAATCCAATTAACAAATTTTTCATGTCATCACCTATCAGACCAACTCGTGTTCTATTTCAAGTGTTTGAGATAAACTCTCACGGTTAGCATCAAGAACAAGTTTAGACTACCCACTGATTGTTCCAATCATAGCAAATTTATCAATCTAATTGGTTGCTTTCTCCAAAGAACCTTAACAATATAAATTGTTGAATTAAAAAATTAGGAGCTACAAATGCTTTAAGATTATATAAAATATAACACTCTGCAACTAACTTTTCAAAAGGTGTTCTTGGTCTTGCATGATATTTGCAGTTTGTGACCCTAAGGAGATATATCAAAGGCCCATGCAAAACTTTGGTACCATTCTAGAGAGATTTTGTGAGATACAACGTGTCTATTTTCACTAGCCAGACAAACAAATGTTCATGCCATCACCTGTTAGAGCACTCAAATTCCATTTTGAGTGTTTGAGATGTATCCTCAAGGTTAATATCAAGAACAAGTTTATACTACCAATTGATTGTTCTAAGAATCACAACTTTATCTATCTGAATTGTTACTTTTTCCAAAGTACCCTGAAAGTATGAAATATAGCTATGAGAATCTTAGTAGCTACAATGAAACCAAGTTTTCCACAAATTTTGATATAATAGAATACAATACGCAAATTTCTTTTCTGAATGTGTTCTTGGTCTTACAAGATATTTATACTTTCTAACCCTTCTGAGGCATATCAAAGGCCACACAAAACTTGTTTTCAAATCTGGAGAAATATTGAGTTACAACCAGTGTTTTTTCACCAATCACATAAACCACAAAATTATCCCTCTAGTATTATATTCTCCAAAGGATACAATATTGAGTTACAACCAGTGTTTTTTCACTAATCATATATGCATTCCCATCTTAATAGTTAGATGAAAGGCACAATGTAGCTAAATGAGGTCAAAAATTTAAAAAGTCCATACAAATAACTTGGTTTTCTGTTGAGGACAATTACCAAGTGTCAATTTACAAAATGCATTGGTACTTCATACAGACTGCTTCAATCTATAACCACATTTTATGGTAATTGTCAGCTTTCTACCATAAACGAGGTTGACAGGACTGAGTTTATAGTTGTAATACACGAATGGCCTCTGCTGCAACCATTGCTTGTGCTCTTCCAGAGTTGGCAGAACTAGATGTCCATGAATCTTTTAATAAGCATCAAAGAGCTGCCTCCTGAGATGTTTCAGCCTTAACTGCCCCAACCAGGTGTGGGATACAAAGAGTGGCCACTTCACTTTTCCAAATCCTTGAAAAGTTACTGAAAAGAGTGTTGATAGCCTTCAAATATTCTTCATTGATGGTTGTAGTCGCCCAAAACTCTTCCTCTAAAGCACCTACAACAGTATAAAAACAGTCAACTTTGTTTTATTTAATGGACAATTTCAAAAGAATCTACCACTCAAAACAAAAAAATCAATGCTGCTTAAAAGATGTCAAATGTGCTTCAGGAGTCTTTCAAACTACTAGAAACCACTATCATAACAAAGATTGTGGCTAAGAGCTTGCAAGTTTTCATTAACAGAAAACAACCAATTTGTGCAGTCAATCTAACTATCTTAACATGATTGTGATTTTGTTCTCTTGTATTAACAAATGAAAACTCAAAACAGGACAAAAAAACGGTCAGTGAACTGTAACGAGCTGACTGTATTTTATGAACTTATGGATTTCAAGGCCAACATGAATAAATATAGTGGCAATTTATAGCTCATTCAAAATAAATGGTGACAGTCGGTTTAAATTGTTAAGCAAACAATCTCTTGACTTGTGAATTATACAACTAGCTTTATAGTGTTCCACGGGGTTTCGGGGACGGCAGGGGACATGTTTCGGGGATGCGGGATCTAAGTTTGGGGGAAGGGGGGGAAGGGGGGTAGAGGGGCAGGGTGCTGAAATACATATAGTACTTGAAAAAATAGCTACAAAAAGATGTATAAGAATTATACATCCTAGAGACAACTAGGAGTCCCCTAGACGTCTTGAGGACACGGAGTCCCCTAGACGTCTTGAGGACACCCTAGCATCCTCAAAGTCCTAGCAACGTCTTGGAGACAGTGACATTGGTGGTAGGATGGTGGCGCTGGTGGTGGGCTGGTGGGGGGATGTCACCCCCAAGTCTCGAAGACGTCCCAGTCTAGGAAACACGGGGTTTTCTGAGGGGGACGCATCCCCATGGAACACTGCTTTATACACTGCAGTGTTGCGAACCATGTAATTTTGAATTGAAATGATTTTATGACTATAAATGTCTACTTAAAGGTCCTTCAAAAAATATTACAGATACAATCCCATAGGGGGCTACTGGTCTGATCTTGCCTGCATTGGAGTTCCATGAAGCATTAGAAACATGAAAACATCAATAATTCAAATCTTGAGCTTAAAATCCAAAACACATCTTTCTTTATGGGAGACAGTAGTCTCATGAAAGGAGGCCTCGAAGTTTGCAGGAACTGCTCACTACTCATATTTATTAGGGAATATATTTGCCAATGTTCCTGAGAAATTTGCTAAAGGTCATCTGGGACACAGTCCTGAAAAACTATAACAGGGAGCTGGAATTCTCTTTTTCCTGGGATCATCTCACTGTAAATTTCTCATAGTTCTCATCATCACCAGCTAAGAAAGTTATGGCAGTGCCAATCCATGGGTCCATGACCTTATTATGAAGCCAAATGTTGCAATATGCTTAAACTGCTTAAATTCAAATTGCAAACCATATAAAAGATAATGCAGATAATGAAATATCAAGGCAAAGTAGCTGCCCAGCTGCAACAACTAAACATGTGACAAAGTAGTAATTAGTAATGCTCTAACTAAAAATTTGGTAAATGTCATGTATAACTGATTTTCTTACCACAAAATATCATAAAGAGCATTGCACAGATTGAAAATACTCTTGCAGTGGTGCAAAGATCATAGTCCTACTGAAAAACTTCAAACATACCACCACTAATACCAGCACAGAAATGTGACCCAAGAAAGAAAAGATTTAACGAACAGTAGCCAACTGCAAAGTAAAGCCAGAAATACAATAAATTATTGTAACAATCAATCAAATGAAAAACATAGAAAACTCACAAAAACAAATCATAAAATGCATATTTAAATGCTATGGCATCAATGTAAACCATGAACACTAACAGCTGAAAAAAATAAAAAGGAAATCACCACTGTACAAAAGCAATAACTGGTAATATTAAAAATCTTAGAATCTAGAATAGGCAAGTGATGAAGAAACACATAATACCTAGAAAACAGAAACTGGATTCACAATGCTGCTTGAGCCATCTCAGAATTGTTTGATCTAAGAAACTCTTGCACAACCAGATTACTCCCTGCTTCTGCAACAGCACACATGTTTCTCCTACCATGCATAACTAAATTCAGCAACACACATATTTCCACAATTGTCATTTCTTCATTTGGCTTATCCTCAAGCAGGCTGACTAATGGACAGCAATCTGGCATTCCATCAGTTGTTTTGACAAGGCCATCACTCTGGAAATACAGCCTAGAGCAATTATGGCCAATAACCTGACAGGCTAGGCTTGGGTCTCTGGATCAAGAAGATACTGTGACAGAGGAGCAATAGCATATTTGGATACTTTCAGGTTTTGCAATTTGATAATGTTAAACAACGCTTCAAGTAGCCTGGTTGTTGATTTTTGTCACTTGTGGGACCTTAAAACTTCCAAAAGGGATTCCACTGCACCACATTCTGCCATTAGCTCAGCACTTGATATATCATCTGTCTCTAGAATAATCAATTCGCTGAGAGATACTACTACAGTTTTCTCACTACTTGATCGTAGCTGCTTCACAAGAATTGCAAGAGGCACTTTTAAATAGTAATGGCAACTAAAGCACAAGACATTTGAAAGCACCAATGCAATTGATTCCCACAATGCATGTGATGGTTGTGGATCAAGTTGTAAAAGAACCTTTGGAGTTCAATTATGCCACCAGCATCTAAATGGCATTTGGGCAAAACTCACAGAAAACACTTTCAAGCACCTTGGTTGCTTTCATATGTACGCTTGAAATTCCAAGTACTGCCAGCTGTACAGTAGGCACTGCAGCTTGCAATGCTGTAACATCTATCTTAAAAGTCTCGGGCAATAAGATGTGCAAGTAATTCAGCTCCAAGATGCTGGACATAATGAGAAGGTGATTCAAGAAATACAAGTAACAGCTCAATGGCTTGGCTAGGTGTGACTTGCAGGTTGGCAAGAGATTGGGACTTCTCTAGGATATTTGCTCTCAATACCCTATTTTGGCCCCATGTACTTACTTCTACAATCAAAGAACACAGCGAATCTGGTGCATCACGGAGAATTTCAAGAACACCATCAATCGCCCCAGCTTTGACCATGTCAATCTTGCATTGGGGATGGTCCTTTCCCAACTTTATAAGAGCACTTATTGAAGCCTCAATTAATGGATAATTTGTTCCATCAACCAATCCTACAAGAGCATCCACAACACCATATGCTGCAAAAACCTCTTCCTGTTGCTCACCATCTAACAAATTATCAGGGTCACAAACTCTAACTTCCTAAAGGCTAAATGGGATTAGAATCCATTGTAAGAAGGTCTACAAGAGGCTGGATAGAATTGGAAGCTATAGATGTTGCCTTTCCTCTGGAGATGGTGAATAAAATACTGCAGAGCAATGCGATAACTTCCTTTAACTCTTAAGGAATGAAATGATAATAAAATCCTGTATAATCTTTCAATAGGATTGACTTTGGAATCAGCAATAATTAAAGCCTTTGAAGAGCTTTAAGATGATCACTTGACTAGTGCACCAATTTTAGGTTCTTGTTCTTTCTCAGACCCCACAATAATCATTTCAACTAATGGGTTTATCACTTGCCTTTCAACATCATCATTTTTAAATTTTAATGTTCTCTAACTCAAAAATAGATTGCAAAGACATAGTCACATTGTAATCTGGCTCCCCTTGAACCTAATTGAAGAACTGCTATAAGCTGAATGACAGTAACTATTGTAGAATCATAGTGCTAGATATCCGGACTGTTCAATAGAACTCTTAGTAAACCTGTTGCAGCTTCTTCTATTACATCTTGAAGACCTGAGGATGGATATTTGGCTAAGATGTCTAAATCTCTCACTTTGCCCATGGCCAACTTGTTTGCATTATTGGCATTTGCAATCTCAGTTAAGAGCACTAGAGCAAGTGAAGTTGCACCTGATTGATCTAGCATGGCACAGGCTTAAGCCGCTCAAGTTCAACTGAAGAAGGTATAGATTTACGAGATGTGACAACCACCATAATGTCATCCACTTTAGCCAAGCATTGATATAATATCCCCAGCTACTCCTGAATTTGCAACTGTAAGAAGTGTTCTCCCATTACCATTGCAGACAAAGGTAGTCAATGCTAGAGCAGCAAAATACCTATCAATCACTTTGTCAGACCTCGGTAAATTGGCGAGAGATGGTATTGCATGCATGACTGCATCAGCTCGATAACATCTCTATCTTGGAATAGGATAGCTAACACAAATGTGCTAACCCATGTACCTCCACCATCCTCCGCTTCCATCTGAAACTAACAAAGAAATTCTCTCAATTCTATATCATAAGCCAGAACAATCTTTGCCAATAACAAATCTTCCTGTACATAGAAAATCTAAAAGCTTAATAGAATGTAGAAGACATTAAACTAGAAAAACTCTAATGATTAAAATTTGGATTAAAGACAGATGTATAAAATAAGAAACAAGAAAATAAAAAATCAGCAACGCAAAATACATGTAAATTTAACTCAGAAGTGAAAAGAATGAACACTTGAACAACAATAGAATATGGACAACCTCAACTAAAGTGTACTAAACACACACACAAAGCATACATAACAGGAATGCAAAACAAGCACAGAGAAACAACAAGACATAACACACTGCAGTAAATCGCTAATGAAAGAAAAGAAGTTTGGTAGAAGCCAAAGTCATACTTGTAATGCATTTGGAGAAAACTTTGTAAGCTGTTAGGTTAATACTTCAATTGCACCTGCTTCCATGATGGCAGCTTTGGTTTCACTATAATAAGAAGAAATTATTGATAGCAACCATAGGGAAACTGTTCCTAAGAAAATCATGCACTGAGAATGCATCTCCTTCTTCAAGATGTCCAACTTGTCTTTCATACACATTGTTAACTCTACCAATCCTTCAATCATTAATTTATGTTGCTTGTTCCAGTATATGCAAAAGAGAGCAAATAAGTTGAATAAAAAATCTAGCAATGTTTGATACCTGTGTGCTTTGCAGTACAAATAAGAAGAGTGGTGCCTGTAACTTCAACTTCAAAATCATCAGAATGTATAAATTGACTTGCCAGAGCATAAATACATCTAAATGTTCCTGCCAATAAATCCCCAAGAACTACAGGCTGGACTCTACATAACCTTGAAGGAACTTCAATTGTCTTTTCTTAAACAGGGGGAAGTCCATATGGCCAAGAATTTCACCAATGGTTCCAAGCTGTAAGGTGATTCAGAAAGTATTTCCCATGGAGGAAAGCTGGAAGTTCCACCTTGTTTCTCTCTAGCCAATATGGCAAGTGATTCTAAAGCAACTGATAAAGTTACATCCTCTAAATCTGCAGAAGCTAAAAAGTCTATCCATGAAACAACAGTGCCACAATGGTCAATAGTCTCAACAAGCACATCATTGGCTGGCAAGTGAGTCAATAATCAGGCAAATGTACCTACTATACATTAGCATCCCACTTTTGTACCATCCTTTAGGACTCATATTAATGATGGAATGGTATAACTACTCGGCTAGTACTAGCCACTTTTTTTTATTGCGGAGTTTTTCTGAGGTTTACTTACCAATATTTTCAAGTGATTCATCCACGAAGTTTTGGGCCAAGTACTTGTCGAGTCTATACCAAAGACTTGCACCGCACAAGGGATGTGGAAAAAATACGAGAAATACATAGAAAAAATGTCAATTTTCGTAAGCCCTTTCCATGTGAAAAAAGTCAAAAACTCAGCACATAGGAATGACACAGAAAAATGATATTTCACACTCAAAGATCATTGTTTTCGGCCTTTTTTAAAATAATGAAAATGGCATGCACCATGAATGTCTATGTAGTCTCGAAGGCCTTCAATAGGATTTGTCTTTGTAATATAGAAAGCAAAGCCACAAAATGTTCTTGTTGTTGCGCAATAGATAAGCCAAGGAAATGTTGGAAAATACTGCACGACATAGATGACTATTTATAAAATGATAATTAATAATGTAAGTGATTATGAAATAATCAATTTAGTTTGTAGAGATCAGTTGCTAGTTAGTTGATAGGTTGTTTTGAGTAGTTAGTAGGTTGAATGGCTATATAAAGCCATTGAATGTAATAATAATGAAGAGTGTTGAAGATGAATGACTAATTTGTGGTGTTGAAGCCTTGTGCTCTTTTGTTTCCCATTTTCAATACAAAAGATATGATTGAATTTGTATTTGAGTGAAAAAAAAGCAATCAAATATCCTTGCCCGAAGCTATTAGGGAAACACAGTCACTATACAAATGGAATACGTCCATCATTCTTGAAGCCTCTCCCTTCTATTAGCAAATCATAATTTATTCTTCTATCACCAGTTTGAATGGGGATGAGGATCAACCATGAAACATTCCACATCTTCTCACATGGCCTCTCACTTTGATATGAGATACAAGGAATCTATAAAACCGAGATCTATCTGTGCAAAGTGTATGAACTATATTTTCTTGCAACTGTTCTAAGTATCACCAAACAGACCAAATGGTGTCTAGTAATAGCAGTATTTCATATAAAAAAATTCCCTGATGAAAAAATTATATAAAAAATGTTCCAAATCACATCAAGGTCTTTAGAATTGCACCATTATGACTAATGTGTAAATTATTGCATAAATTGTGTAATGCTCCAATAAGATGGTCATTGACTACTTTTTCATGCTTGTATCTAAACTGTAGCTGCTACCATACACTAGGAATAACAACCTTAGTCATAAATATTTTCATCTCAACCTGCTTTGCTACCAAACCACCATGTGATCCTGCATAGATTGCCTTTGCTGCTAGTTTCTTAGCTTCTACAGACCCAGACCTTAGCAGTTCAATTAGAGGAATAACAACCTTAGTCATAAATATTTTCATCTCAACCTGCTTTGCTACCAAACCACCATGTGATCCTGCATAGATTGCCTTTGCTGCTAGTTTCTTAGCTTCTACAGACCCAGACCTTAGCAGTTCAATTAGAGGAGATATGCATTCTCCTAGCAACATATTAACTCGAGTCTTTCTCGCCACACAGAATCCTTAATGTTAAACCTGCATTGACCTCTGCAACTATACTTCTGGACTTCAGAAGCGTAACAAGCAAAGGTATTGCTCATGAATGAGAACCCATTGCATTTTTTACATGCTTTCTAGACTCAGCAAGATCAATAGTCCTTTTGTTGCTAGCTCCTTTTCAAATAAGGTGGATGAGCAATAGTTAACTATATACCATATGGATGTTCCACCCCTGCCATTCCATTCATCTCTCTGGAAAACAATCATCTAAATAAAAAGAAAAGAAAATTAAAACCTGCAAAGTTAAATTTGATGTCTTTGGGTATCATTTATCTCAAACTGACCAAATGGTATCCAGTAATAGCAATATTTCCTATAAAATTCAACCATAATAGATAAATTAGTAAAGATGTGTTCCAAATCACATCAATGCCTTTGCAACTACATCATTACAACCAGTGTGTGAATTATTGCATAAATTTTGTAATGCTCCAGTAAGATAGTCATTGACTACTTTTTTCCTACTTGTACCTCAGCTACAGCTGCTCCCACAAACTAGGAATAACACCTTCAATCATAAATATCTTCTTTCAGACCCTGCTTTGCTACCAAACCACCATGTGATCCTTCATAGATTGCCTTTGATGCTTGTTTATGAGCTTCCACAGACCCAGACCTTAGCAATCCAAGCATAGGTATGCATCCTCCTAGCAACACTTTCACTCTTAAGTCTTTTTAACCTTGTGAGGTATATGAAAGGCCAACACAAAACTCTGTTTTCATTCTGGAGAAATGTCATGAATTACAGCCAATGCATTCTCACCAACCAGATAAACCAATGTTCAATATGATAAACCCACAAAATTATCCCTCTAGTATTATATTCTCTAAAGGATGGGATATTCCCATTCATCAAAAGCAGAGGACTACCAAATAGCACCACTCATGTATGCATTCCTGTCTTAAAACCAAAAACAATTATGGGCAAATGGCAACTAATCATATACACATTACCATCTTAATAATCAGATGAAAAAAACAGAATGTAGCTGAACAATGTTAAAAAATTTGAAAGTCCCTACAACTCACTTGGTTTGCTGAGAATGATCATTACCAAGTGTCAATTTATGGAATGAATTGGTGCTTCATATAGAGTGCTTCAATTTATAACCACATTTGATGGTAACTGTCGTGCTTCCTCGTAAACATTTTAACAACCTGACAACGTTCCTCTGAAAATTAGGTCACCTGGACTGGATTAATAGTTGTTAATTCTGCTAAAAAGATATCAACTGTGGTTCAAGGATCTTTAAAACTGCTAAAAATCATTATCATAACAGAGGGTTTGGCTAAGAGCTTGCAAGTTTTCATAAACAAATAACAACCAATTTGTGCAGTCAATTAACAGAGAATTTCAAGGTCTCAAAGAGAATTTGAAGACTAAAAAGGGATCTAACTATCTTCACAAGAATATGATTTTGATCTCTTGTATTAACAATGGAACATTCAAAATAGGACCAAAAAATGGTAAGTGTAACAAGCTGACTTCATTCTATAATGGAGTACAAACACAATTCCATGTGCGAATTTGTGTAACAAGCTGACTTCCTTCCAAATATACAAGTACAAACACAATCCCATAGCGGGCTACTAGTCTGATTTTGCCTGCACTGGAATCCCATGAAACATTAGAAACGTGAAAACATCAAATTATTCAAATATTGAGCTTAAAATCCAAAATACCTTTCATAATGGTAGAGAGTAGCCTCATGAAAGAAGGCCTCAAGGTTCGCAACAACTGCTCACTGCTCATTTTTGTTGGGGAATATATTTGCCAATGTTTGCTTCTATGTAGTTGATTTTCCCTGAGAAGTTTCCTCCAGGTCGTCTAGGACATAGTCCTAAAAAACTGTAACAAGGAGCTGAAATATTCTATTTCCTGGTATCATCCTACTATAAATTTCTCATAAATGTTCTCACTTCTCACCATCACCAGCTAAGAAAGTTATGACAAAGCTCATCCATGGGTTCATGGCCCTATTATGAAGATAAATATTGCAGTACACATCACCATGTGTGCTCTTTTCAATTGATGTGGATGTGTTTACCTAGAAATCCTCGATAAATTGAGCTATAGATAACCATATACCATATGGATATTCAAACCCTGCTATTCCATTCAAGCCACTGGAAAACAATTATCACTAAAAATATATATATAGAACAAGAAAATTGAAACCTGCAAAGTTAAATTTGATGTCTTTGGGGATCATTTATCTCAAGCTGACCAAACAGTATCCAATAATAGCAGTATTTAGTATAAAAGTTTCCCATGGTAGATATATTATAACAAATATGTTCCAGATCACATCAAAGTCCATGGAACTGCATCATTATAGCCAATAAGTGAATTATTGCACAAATTTGTAATGCTCTGGTAAAATGGTCATTGACTTCTGTTTCATGCATGTAACTGACCCGCAACTGCTCCCACAAACTAGGATAACACCCTCAGTCATAAATATCTTTACTCTAACCAGCTCAACTATCAAACCACCATGTGATCCTACTTAGATTGCCTTTGTTGTTGGTTTTTGAGCTTCTCCAAACATAGACCTTAGTTGTCCATGCAAAGGAGGTCTGCATCAATCTAGCAAAACTTTTAACTCTAAAGTCTTTCTCATCACAAAAAATCCCTAAGTATAAAGAAGAATTGAACTTTGACACTGTAGTTCTAGACTTGAGAAGTATAACGAGCAAAGCTATTGCTTTTGAACGAGAACCTATTGCATTTTTTTACATGCTTTCTAAACTTTGAAAGATCCAACAATCCTTTTGTTGCCACCTCTTTTTCAATTGATGTGGATGTGTTTACCTGCAAATGCACAATAAATTGAGCCATAGTTGCCAATATACCATTTGGACCTTCCATCCCTGCTATTCCACTCAAGTCTCTGGAAAACAATTACTCAAAAAATAAATATACAGAAAAAGAAAATTGACACCTGTAAAGTTAAATTTGATGTCTTTGGGTATCATTTATCTCAAATTACCAAATGGTATCCAATAATAGAAAAAAATTGTACGAAAACATACCTTGATCAATAAACTATAAAAAATATGTTCCATATCACGCAACATCTTTAGAACTGCATCATTATGAACAGTGTAGTAATTATTGCACAAATTTTGCAATGCTCCAATAAGATGGTCATTGACTACTTTTCCATGCTTGCACCTGAATTGCAGCTACTCAAACAAACTAAGAATAGCAACACCAATCATAAATATCTTCATGCCAACATGCTCTTCTATCAAACCACCATGTGATCCGACAAAATTGCCTTTGATGTTGGTTCTTGAGCCTCTGCAAACCTAGACCTTAGAAGTCCAAGCATTGGAAGTATGCGTCCTCCTAGGAACAATTTCACTCTTAAGTCTTTCTAACCTTGTGAGGCACATAAAAGGCCAAAACAAAACTCCATTTCCATTCTGAAGCAATGTCGTGAATTACAACCAATGTGTTCTCACCAACCAGATAAACCAAAGTTCAATATCACAAACTCACAAAATTATCCCTCTAGTATAATATTCTCCAAAGGATCTGATATTCCCATTCATCGAAAGTTGAAGACTAGCAAATAGCACCGCACATATATGCATTCCTGACTAAAGACAAAAAAAAATTATGGGCGAATAGCAAGTAATCATATACAAATTCCCATCTTAAAAATCATATGAAGAAAGCAGAATGTAGCTGAATAAGGTTAGAAGTTTAAAAAGTACCTACAACTGACCTGGTTTGCTGAAGATGATCATTACCAAGTGTCAATTTATAGAATGAATTGGTGCTTCATATAGAATGCTTCAATTTATAACAACATTTTATGGTAATTGTCATGCTTCCTGGTAAACATTTTAACAAGTTGTAAGCTTTCCTCTAAAAATGAGGTTGACAAGATTGGATTAATAGTTGTAATACATGAATGGCCTCTGCTGCAAACATTTCTTGTGCTCACTGCTCATTTTCGTTAGGGAATATATTTGCCAATGTTTCCTTCCATGTAGTAGATTTTCGCTGAGAAATTTGCTACAGATCATCTAGGACACAATCCTTAAAAACTGTAACAAGGAGCTGGAATTTTCTTTTTCCTGGGATCATTCAACTGTAAATTTCTCGCAAATGTTCTCACCATCACCAGCTAAAAAAGTTACAGCAAATGGGTCCATGGCCTTATTATGAACCCAAATCTTGGAATAGACATCACCATATATGTTGTTTTCAATTTATGTGAATATGTTTACCTGGAAATCCTCCACAAATTGAGCTATAGTTGCCCATATACTATCTGGATCTTGCATCCCTGCTATTCCATTCATGTCTCTGGAAAACAATTATCTTAAAATAAAAATACAGAAAAAGAAAAATGAAACCTGCAAAGTTAAATTTGATGTCTTTTAGTATCATTTATCTCAAACTTACCAAACGGTGTCCAGTAATAGCAGTATTTCCTATAAAAAAATTCCCCTCATAGATAAATATAACAAATATGTTCTAGATCAAATCAAGGTGCCTGGAACTAGATCATTATGGCCAGTACGTGAATTGTTGCACAAATTTTGTAATGCTCCTATAAGATGGTCATTGACTACTTTTTCATGCTTGTATCTAAGCTGTAGCTGCTCCGACAAACTAAGACTAACACCCTCAGTCAGAAATATCTTCATCCAAACCTGCTCTGCTACAAAACCATCATGTGATCCTACTTAATTTGCCTTTGCAGCAGGTTTCCCAGCTTCTGCAAACCCAGACATTAGCAATCCAGGCAGATGAGGTATACATCCTTCTAGCAACACTTTCACTCTTAAGTCTTTCCAATGAGACAGAATCCCTGCGTTCAAAGCTTCGTTGACCTTCACAATTGTAGTTCCAGTGTTGAGAAGGATAACAAACAAAGGTACCGTTTCTAATTGAGAACCTATTGCATTTTTTACATCCCTTCTAGAATTAGAAAGATCCAACAATCCTTTTGTTGCCAACTCTGTTTCAATTGGTTTGGACACATTTACCTGGAAATGCTCAATAAATTGAGCCATAGTTGCCAACATACCATTTGGATCTTCCATCCTTGCTATTCCATTCAAGTCTCTGGAAAACAATTATTCTTAAAATAAAAATACCCAAAAAGAAAATTAAAACCTGCATAGTAAAATTTGATGTCTTTGGGTACCATTTATCTCAAACTGACTAGAGGGTATCATCTAGTAATAGCAATATTTACTGTAAAAGTTTCCCCTGAGATAATCATAGAATATATGTTCTCACTCAACATCTTTAGAACTGCATCATTATGGCCACTGTGTGAATTACCGCACAAATTTTGTAATTCTCCATTATAATTATCATTGACTACTTTTTCGTGCTTGTACCTGAGGTGTAGCAGCTCACACAAACTAGGAATAACACCCTCTGTCATAAATATCTTCATCCCAACCTGCTCTGCTACCAAACCACCATGTGATCCTGCTTGATTGCCCTTGTTGCTGGTTTCTGAGCCTCTTCAAACCCAGACCTTAGCAGTCCAAGCAAAGGAGGTATGCATACTCCTAGCAAAAAATTCACTCTTTAAGTCGTTGTACACTTGTGAGGCATACCAAAGGGCAACACAGAACTCTATTTCCATTCCAGAGAAGTATTGTGAATTAAAACCAATGCATCATTCTCAACAAACAGATAAACCCATGTTCGATATCCTAAACTCACAAAATTATCCCTCTAATATTAGCTATTATATTCTCCAAAGGATGTAATATTCCCTTTCATCAAAAGCAAACGACTAGGAAATAGCACCACTCATATACGCATTCCTGTCTTAAAACCAAAAACAATTATGGGCAAATAGCAACTAATCATATACACATAAACTACTTAATAATCAGATGAAAATAGCAAAATGTAGCTTGAACGAGATTAAAAGTTTAAAAACTCCCTACAACTCACTTGGTTTGTGGCGGATGATCATTAACATGTGTTAATTTACACAATGAATTGTTTATTCATATAGAGTGCTTCAATTTATAATCACTTCTTATGGTAATTTTCTTGCTTCTTGGTAAACATTTTAACAACCTGTACACTTCCCTTTTAAAATGAGGTCGACTGGACTGGATTAGATTAATAGTTGTAATGCATAACTGGCCTGTGCTGCAACAATTGCTAGTGCTCTTCAGAGTCAGAAAGAAAACACGACCATGAATCTTTTAGTAAGTGTCAAGCATCAAGAGCTGCCTCCTGAGATGTTCCAGCATAAGTACGCCAACCACGTATGGGATGCAAAGAGTAGCCATTTCACTTTTCTAAAACCTTGAAATCTTACTGCAAAGAGTGTTGATACTTGATAGCCTTCACAAATTTTTCATTGATGGTTGTAGTGGCCAAAACTCTTCCTCTAAAGCACCACCAAAAACAGTCAACATTGTTTTGTTTAATGGAAAATTTCAAAATATTTTACCACTCAAAACAAAACAAAAAAAGTTAAAGTTGCGTAAAAGATATCAAATGTGCTTCAAGAATCCTTAAAACTACTAAAACCCATTATCATTACAAAGAATGTGGCTAAGAGCTTGCAAGTTTTCATTAACAAACAGAAATCAATTCACAGAGATTTTCAAGGTCTCAAAGAGAATTTGAAGATTAAAAATGGATCTTACTATCTTCACGAGATTGTGATGTTGCTCTCTTGAATTAATAATGAAACACTCAAAACACCGCAAAATGCTGAGTGAACTATGAAAAGTTGACTGCATTCGATTAACTAATGGATAACAGGCCCACACAAATAAATATAGTGGCACATTTATAGCTCACTCAAAATAAAAGGTGACAGTCAACTTAAAATTGTTAAGAAAATAACCCTTTGACTTGCTGATTATACAACTAGCTTTATGCACTGAAATGATTTTAGGACTGTGAATGCCTACTTAAAGCTCCATTGAAAAATACAAGTACAAACACAATGCCATAGGGGGCTACTAGTTTGATTTTGCCTGCATTGAAATCCCATGAAAAATTAGAAACATTGAAAACATCAATTATTCAAATATTGAGCTTAAAATCCAAAACACCTTTTATAATGGTAGAGAGTAGCCTCATGAAAGAAGGCCTCGAGGTTTGCAGCAACTGCTAACTGCTCATTTTTGTTAGGGAATATATTTGCCAATGTTTGCTTCTATGTAGTTGATTTTCCCTGCGAAGTTTCCTCCAGGTCGTCTAGGACATAGTCCTAAAAAACTGTAAGAAGTAGCTGAGATATTCTTTTTCCTGGTATCATCCAACTGTAAATTTCTCATAAATGTTCTCACTTCTCACCATCACCAGCTAAGGAAGTTATGAAAAAGCCCATCCATGGGTTCATGGCCCTATTATGAAGACAAATATTGCAGTACACATCACCATACATGTTCTTTTCAATTGATGTGGATGTGTTTACCTAGAAATCTTCAATAAATTGAGCTATAGTTAACCATATACCATATGGATATTCCAACCCTGCTATTCCATTCAAGTTGCTGGAAAACAATTATCATAAAAAAGAATATATAGGAAAAGAAAATTGAAACCTGCAAAATTAAATTTTATGTCTTTGGGTATCATTTATCTCAAGCTGACCAAACGGTATCCAATAATAGCAGTATTTCCTATAAAAAATTCCCCTAATAGATAAATTATAACAAATATGTTCCAGATCACATCAAAGTCCATGGAACTGCATCATTATAGCCAATAAGTGAATTATTGCACAAATTTTGTAATGCTCCAGTAAGATGGTCATTGACCACTTTTTCATGCAGGTACGGTTGTACCTGACCTGCAACTGCTCTAACAAACTAGGATAACACTCTCAATCATAAATATCTTTATTCTAGCCTGCTCTACTACCAAACCACCATGTGATCCTACATAGAATGCCTTTGTCGTTGATATCTGAGCTTCTGCAAACCTAGACCTTAGTTGTCCAAGCAAAGGAGGTATGCATCAATCTAGCAAAACTTTTAACTCTAAAGTCTTTCTCACCACACAAAATCCCTAAGTATAAAGCCGAATTGAACTTTGACACTGTAGTTCTAGACTTGAGAAGTATAACGAGCAAAGCTATTGCTTTTGAACGAGAACCTATTGCATTTTTTACATGCTTTCTAAACTTAGAAAGATCCAACAATCCTTTTGTTGCCACCTCTTTTTCAATTGATGTGGATGTGTTTGCTCAATAAATTGAGCCATAGTTGCCAATATACCATTTGGACCTTCCATCCCTGCTATTCCACTCAAGTCTCTGGAAAACAATTACTCATAAAATAAATATACAGAAAAAGAAAATTGAGAGCTGTGAAGTTAAATTTGATGTCTTTGGGTATCATTTATCTCGAATTGACCAAATGGTATCCAATAATAGAAATTTTTTGTACGAAAACATCCCTTGATCGATAAACTATAAAAAGTATGTTCCATATCACGCAACATCTTTAGAACTGCATCATTATGGCCAGTGTAGTAATTATTGCACAAATTTTGCAATGCTCCAATAAGATGGTCATTGACTACTTTTCCATGCTTGCACCTGAATTGTAGTTGCTCAAACAAACTAAGAATAGCAACACCAATCATAAATATCTTCATGCCAACATGCTCTTCTACCAAACCACCATGTGATCCGACAAAATTGCCTTTGATGTTGGTTCTTAAGCCTCTGCAAACCTAGACCTTAGAAGTCCAAGCATTGGAAGTATGCGTCCTCCTAGGAACAATTTCACTCTTAAGTCTTTCTAACCTTGTGAGGCACATAAAACGCCAAAACAAAACTCCATTTCCATTCTGAAGCAATGTTGTGAATTACAACCAATGTGTTCTCACCAACCAGATAAACCAAAGTTCAATATCACAAACTCACAAAATTATCCCTCTAGTATAATATTCTCCAAAGGATCTGATATTCCCATTCATCGAAAGTTGAAGACTAGCAAATAGCACCGCACATATATGCATTCCTGACTAAAGACAAAAAAAATTATGGGCGAATAGCAAGTAATCATATACAAATTCCCATCTTAAAAATCATATGAAGAAAGCAGAATGTAGCTGAATAAGGTTAGAAGTTTAAAAAGTACCTACAACTGACCTGGTTTGCTGAAGATGATCATTACCAAGTGTCAATTTATAGAATGAATTGGTGCTTCATATAGAATGCTTCAATTTATAACAACATTTTATGGTAATTGTCATGCTTCCAGGTAAACATTTTAACAAGTTGTAAGCTTTCCTCTAAAAATGAGGTTGACAAGATTGGATTAATAGTTGTAATACATGAATGGCCTCTGCTGCAAACATTTCTTGTGCTCACTGCTCATTTTCGTTAGGGAATATATTTGCCAATGTTTCCTTCCATGTAGTAGATTTTCGCTGAGAAATTTGCTACAGATCATCTAGGACACAATCCTTAAAAACTGTAACAAGGAGCTGGAATTTTCTTTTTCCTGGGATCATTCAACTGTAAATTTCTCGCAAATGTTCTCACCATCACCAGCGAAAAAAGTTACAGCAAATGGGTCCATGGCCTTATTATGAACCCAAATCTTGGAATAGACATCACCATATATGTTGTTTTCAATTTATGTGGATATGTTTACCTGGAAATCCTCCACAAATTGAGCTATAGTTGCCCATATACTATCTAGATCTTGCATCCCTGCTATTCCATTCATGTCTCTGGAAAACAATTATCTTAAAATAAAAATACAGAAAAAGAAAAATGAAACCTGCAAAGTTAAATTTGATGTCTTTTAGTATCATTTATCTCAAACTTACCAAACGGTGTCCAGTAATAGCAGTATTTCCTATAAAAAAATTCCCCTCATAGATAAATATAACAAATATGTTCTAGATCAAATCAAGGTGCCTGGAACTAGATCATTATGGCCAGTACGTGAATTGTTGCACAAATTTTGTAATGCCCCTATAAGATGGTCATTGACTACTTTTTCATGCTTGTATCTAAGCTGTAGCTGCTCCGACAAACTAAGAATAACACCCTCAGTCAGAAATATCTTCATCCAAACCTGCTCTGCTACAAAACCATCATGTGATCCTACTTAATTTGCCTTTGCAGCAGGTTTCCCAGCTTCTGCAAACCCAGACATTAGCAATACTTTCACTCTTAAGTCTTTCCAATGACACAGAATCCCTATGTTTAAAGCTTCGTTGACCTTCACAATTGTAGTTCCAGAGTTGAGAAGGATAACAAACAGAGGTACCGTTTCTAGATGAGAACCTATTGCATTTTTTACATCCCTTCTAGAATTAGAAAGATCCAACAATCCTTTTGTTGCCAACTCTGTTTCAATTGGTTCGGACACATTTACCTGGAAATGCTCAATAAATTGAGCCATAGTTGCCAACATACCATTTGGATCTTCCATCCTTGCTATTCCATTCAAGTCTCTGGAAAACAATTATTCTTAAAATAAAAATACCCAAAAAGAAAATTAAAACCTGCATAGTTAAATTTGATGTCTTTGGGTATCAGTTATCTCAAACTGACTAGAGGGTATCATCTAGTAATAACAATATTTCCTATAAAAGTTTCCCCTGAGATAATCATAGAATATATGTTCTCACTCAACATCTTTAGAACTGCATCATTATGGCCACTGTGTGAATTATCGCACAAATTTTGTAATGCTCCATTATAATTATCATTGACTACTTTTTCGTGCTTGTACCTGAGGTGTAGCAGCTCACACAAACTAGGAATAACACCCTCTGTCATAAATATCTTCATCCCAACCTGCTCTGCTACCAAACCACCATGTGATCCTGCTTAATTGCCCTTGTTGCTGGTTTCTGAGCCTCTTCAAACCCAGACATTAGCAGTCCAAGCAAAGGAGATATGCATACTCCTAGCAAAAATTTCACTCTTTAAGTCTTTCTACACTTGTGAGGCATACCAAAGGGCAACACAAAACTCTATTTCCATTCCAGGAAGTATTGTGAATTAAAACCAAATCATTCTCAACAAACAGATAAACCAATGTTCAATATCCTAAACTCACAAAATTATCCCTCTAATATTAGCTATTATATTCTCCAAAGGATGTAATATTCCCTTTCATCGAAAGCAAAGGACTAGGAAATAGCACCACTCATATATGCATTCCTGTCTTAAAACCAAAAACAATTATGGGCAAATAGAAACTAATCATATACACATTCCCTACTTAATAATCAGATGAGAAAAGCAAAATGTAGCTTGAACGAGATTAAAAGTTTAAAAACTCCCTACAACTCACTTAGTTTGTGGCGGATGATCATTAACATGTGTTAATTTACACAATGAATTGGTTATTCATATAGAGTGCTTCATTTTATGATCATTTCTTATGGTAATTTTCTTTCTTCTTGGTAAACGCTTTAACAACCTGTACACTTTCCTTTTAAAATGAGGTCGACTGGACTGGATTAGATTAATAGTTGTAATGCATAACTGGCCTGTGCTGCAACAATTGCTTGTGCTCTTCCAGAATCAGAAAGAATACACAACCATGAATCTTTTAATAAGTGTCAAGCATCAAGAGCTGCCTCCTGAGATGTTCCAGCATAAGTACGCCAACCACGTATGGGATGCAAAGAGCATTTCACTTTTCTAAAGCCTTGAAATCTTACTGCAAAGAGTATTGATACTTGATAGCCTTCACAAATTTTTCATTGATGGTTGTAGTGGCCAAAACTCTTCCTCTAAAGCACCAATCATTGACCTGCAACTGCTCTAACAAACTAGGATAACACCCTCAATCATAAATATCTTTATTCTAACCTGCTCTACTACCAAACCACCATGTGATCCTACATAGAATGCCTTTGTCGTTGATATCTGAGCTTCTGCAAACCTAGACCTTAGTTGTCCAAGCAAAGGAGGTATGCATCATTCTAGAAAAACTTTTAACTCTAAAGTCTTTCTCACCACACAAAATCCCTAAGTATAAAGCCGCATTGAACTTTGACACTGTAGTTCTAGACTTGAGAAGTATAACGAGCAAAGCTATTGCTTTTGAATGAGAACCTATTGCATTTTTTACATGCTTTCTAAACTTAGAAAGATCCAACAATCCTTTTGTTGCCATCTCTTCCTCTAAAGCACCAATCATTGACCTGCAACTGCTCTAACAAACTAGGATAACACCCTCAATCAAATATCTTTATTCTAACCTGCTCTACTACCAAACCACCATTCCTACATAGAATGCCTTTGTCGTTGATATCTGAGCTTCTGCAAACCTAGACCTTAGTTGTCCAAGCAAAGGAGGTATGCATCATTCTAGAAAAACTTTTAACTCTAAAGTCTTTCTCACCACACAAAATCCCTAAGTATAAAGCCGCATTGAACTTTGACACTGTAGTTCTAGACTTGAGAAGTATAACGAGCAAAGCTATTGCTTTTGAACGAGAACCTATTGCATTTTTTACATGCTTTCTAAACTTAGACAGATCCAACAATCCTTTTGTTGCCACCTCTTTTTCAATTGATGTGGATGTGTTTGCTCAATAAATTGAGCCATAGTTGCCAATATACCATTTGGACCTTCCAACCCTGCTATTCCACTCAATTCTCTGGAAAACAATTAATCTTAAAATAAATATACAGAAAAAGAAAATTGAGAGCTGTGAAGTTAAATTTGATGTCTTTGGGTATCATTTATCTCAAATTGACCAAATGGTATCCAATAATAGCAAAATTTTGTATAAAAACTTTCCTTGATCGATAAATTATAAAAAATATGTTCCATACCACACAACATCTTTAGAACTGCATCATTATGGCCAATTTTGAAGGGGGCTACTGGCCTGATTTTGCCTGCATTTAAATCCTATGAAACATTAGAAACATGAAAATGTCAATCATTCAAATCTTGAGCTTCAAATCCAAAACACTTTTTTATGCAAGAAAGTAGCCTCATGAAAGAAAGCCTCAATGTTTGCAACAAGTGCTCACTGCTCATTTTTAGTTGATTTTCTCTGAGAAGTTTGCTACAGCTCAACTAGGACACAGTACTGAAAAACTGTAAGAAGGGGCTGGAATTTTCTTTTTCTAGGAATCATCCTACTGTAGATTTCTTGTAAATGTTCTCACCATCACCAGCTAAGGAAGTTATGGCAAAGCCCATCCATGGTTCCATGGCCCTGTTATGAAGCCAAATGTTACGGTACAAATCACCATATAAAATATTTTCAATTGATATGGATGTGTTTACCTGTAAATCCTATATAAATTGTGCTATAGTTGCCCATATACCATCTAGATCTTCCATCCCTGCTATTCCATTCGAGTATCTGGAAAATAATTATCTTAAAATACAGAAAAAAAAATTGAAACCTGCAAAGTTAAATTTGATGTCTTCGGGTATCATTTATCTGATAACTGAATAAACGATATCCAGTAATAGTAGTCATTCCTCTAAAATTTCCCCCTAATAGATAAATTATAAAAAATATGTTCCAGATCACATCAAGGTCTCTGTAACTGCATCATTACGGCCAGTATGCAAATAATTGCAAAAATTAGGTAATGCTCCAGTAAAATAGTCATTGACTAGTTTTTCATGCTTGTACCTGAGCCGCAGCTGCTACCACACACTGGCAATAACATCTAGAGTCATAAATATCTTCATCTTTTGTAGACAGACATTAAAAGACCAACCAAAGGAGGTATGCATCCTGCTGGTAACAATTTCACTCATAAGTCTTTCTCATCACAGAAAATCCCTAAGGTTAAAGCTGCATTGACCTTTGCAACTGTAGTTCCAGACTCGAGAAGTGTAACGAGCAAAGGTGTTGTTTGTGAATGAGAACCTATTGCATTTTCCATATCCTTTCTAGACTTAGCGAGATCCAACAGTCCTTTTGTTACCAACTCTTCTTCAGTTTTCAATTGATGTAGATGTGTTTAGCTAGAAATGCTCAATAAATGGAGCCATAGTTGCCTATATACCATTTGGATCTTCCATCCCTGCTATTCCATTCAAGTATCCATAAAACAATTAATCTTAAAAAAATATTAAAAAAAGAAAAAGAAAATTGAAACCTGCAGAGTTAAATTTGATGTCTTTGGGTATCATTTATCTCAGTCTGACCAAATGGTGTCCAATAATAGTAGCATTTCCTATAAAAAATTCCCTTGAAAGATAAATTACAAAAAATATGTTCCAAATCACTCAACGTCTTTAGAAATGCATCATTATGGCCAGTGTGTGAATAAATTCACAAATTTTGTAGCACTCCAGTATGGTGGTCATTAACTACTTTTTTGTGCTTGTACCTGAGGTGTAGCTCCTCACAAAAACTAGGAATAACACCCTCAGTCATTAACATCTTAATCCCAACCTGCTCTGGTAACAAACCACCGTATGATCCTGCATAATTGCCTTTGCTGTTGGTTTCTAAGCATCTACAGACCCAAACCTTAGCAATCCAAGCTGAGGCGGTATACATCCTTCTAGTAAAACTTTCACTCTTAAGTCTTTCTAACCTTGTGAGGCATATCAAAGGCCAACGCAAAATTCTGTTTCAATTCTAGAGAAATATCATGAATTACAACCAATGTGTTTTCACCAATCAGATAAACCAATGTTCAATATCATTAACTCACAAAATTATCCCTCTCATATTATATTGTCCAAAGGATCTGATATTCCCATTCATCAAAAGTTCAAGACTAGTAAATAGCACCACTCATATATGCATTCCTGACTTAAAACCAAAACTAGGAATAACACCCTCAGTCATAAATATCTTAATCCCAACCTGCTCTGCTAACAAACCACCATATGATCCTGCATAATTTCCTTTGCTGCTGGTTTCTAAGCCTCTACAGACCCAAACCTTAGCAATCCAAGCTGTGGAGGTATACATCCTCCTAGTAGAACTTTCGCTCTTAAGTCTTTCTAACTTTGAGGCATATCAAAGGCCAACACAAATTCTGTTTCAATTCTAGAGAAATATCGTGAATTACAACCAATGTGTTCTCACCAATCAGACAAACCAATGTTCAATATCATTAACTCACAAAATTAACCCTCTCGTATTATATTCTCCAAAGAATCTAATATTCCCATTCATCAAAAGTTCAAGACTGGTAAATAGCACCACTCATATATGCGTGACTGACTTAAAACCAAAACTAGGAATAACACCCTCAGTCATAAATATCTTAATCCCAACCAGCTCTGCTAACAAACCACCATATGGTCCTGCATAATTGCCCTTGCTGCTGGTTTCTAAGCCTCTGCAGACCCAAACCTTAGCAATCCAAGCTGAGTAGGTATACATCCTCCTAGTAACACTTTCACTTTTAAGTCTTTCTAACCTTGTGAGGCATATCAAAGGCCAACACAAAAATCTGTTTCAATTCTAGAGAAATATTGTGAATTTCAACCAATGTGTTCTCACCAATCAGATAAACCAATGTTCAATATCATTAACTTACAAAATTATCCCTCTCGTATTATATTCTCCAAAGGATCTGATATTCATATTTCTATTCATCAAAAGTTCAAGACGAGTAAATAGCACCAGTCGTATATGCATTCCTGACTTAAAACCAAAAACAATTATGAGCGAATAGCAAGTAATTATATATGAATTCCCATCTTAAAAATCAGATGAAATAGCAGAATGTAGCTAAACGAGGTTGAAAGTTCAAAAAGCACCTACAATTGACCCGGTTACCTGTGGATGATCATTACCAAGTGTCAATTTACAGAATGAATTGATGCTTCATATAGTGTGCTTCAATTTATAACCACATTTTATGGTAATTCTCATGCTTCCTAGTAAACATTTTAACACCCTGCCAGCTTTCCTCTAAAAATGAGGTTGACTGGACAGGATTAATAGTTGTAATAGATGAATGGCCTCTGCTACAACCATTGCTTGTGCTCTTCCAGATTCAAAAAGAATACATGACCATGAATCTTTTAATAAGTGTGAAACGTGAAGAGCTGCCTATTCAAATGTTCAAGCATTAAGTATGCCAACCAGGTGTGTGATGCAAAGAGTGGCCATTTCACTTTTCTAAAGCCTTAAAAGCTTACTGGAAAGAGTGTCGATAGCCTTCACAAATTCTTTATTGATGATTTAGTGGCAAAAACTCTTCCACTAAACCACCTACAACAACAAAAAACAGTCAACTTTGTTTTATTTAATGGACAATTTCAAAAAAAAATACCAGTCAAAACAAAAAAATTAACACTGCTGAAAAGATATCAAATGTGCTTCAAGAATCTTTAAAACTACTAAAAATCATTACCATAACAAATAGTGTGGCTAAGAGCTTGCAAGTTTTCACTAACAAACAACAACCAACTTGTGCAATCAATCAACAGAGAATATCAATCTCAAAGAGAAGTTTAAGATTACAAAGGGATCTAACTATCTTCACAAGATTGGGATTTTGCTCTCTTCTATTAATAGTGGATCACTCAAAACAAGGCCAAAAAATGTTGAGTGAACTGTAACAAGCTAACTGCATTCTATAAATTTATTGATTCCATGCCAACATGAATAAATATAGTGACACATTTTATCAATCTCAAAGAGAAGTTTAAGATTACAAAGGGATCTAACTATCTTCACAAGATTGGGATTTTGCTCTCTTCTATTAATAGTGGATCACTCAAAACAAGGCCAAAAAATGTTGAGTGAACTGTAACAAGCTAACTGCATTCTATAAATTTATTGATTCCATGCCAACATGAATAAATATAGTGACACATTTATAGCTCATTCAAAATACAAGGTGACAGTCAGTTTAAACTTGTTAAGCAAATAATCATTAATTTTGTGAACCATTAATTGTGAATTGAAATGATTTTAGGACTGTGAACGTCTACTTAAAGCTCCTTCGAAAAAAAGAGGTACACACACAATCCCATAGGGGGATACTCATGTGATTTTGCCTGGCATTGGAATCCCATGAAACATTAGAAACATGTAAAAGTCAATCATTCAAATATTGAACTTAAAATCCAAAACACCTTTTTTTCATGGGAGAGAATAGCCTCACAAAAGAAAACATTGAATTTGAAG
Organism: Sequoia sempervirens; assembly: GCA_007258455.2. Lineage (NCBI taxonomy): Eukaryota > Viridiplantae > Streptophyta > Pinopsida > Cupressales > Cupressaceae > Sequoia > Sequoia sempervirens. Next base: position 15,848 of record VDFB02104217.1, on the reverse strand, counting down.
CAACTGCTCACTGCTCATTCTTTTTAGGGAATATATTTGCCAATGTTTGCTTCCATGTAGTTGATTTTCCATGAGAAGTTTGCTAAAGGTCATCTAGGACACAGTCCTAAAAACCTGTTACAAGGAGCTCAAATTTTCTTTTTCCTGGGATCACCCTTACTGTAAATTTCTTGTAAATGTTCTCACCATCACCAACTATGAAAGTTATGGCAAAGCCCATCCATGGGTCCATGACCTTATTATGAAACCAGATGTTGCAGTGAACATCACCATATATGCTCTTTACAATTGATATGGACGTGTTTACCTCGAAATCCTCAACAAATTGACCTATAGTTAACAATATACCATCTGGATCTTCCATCCCTGCTATTCCATTCAAGACACAAGAAAACAATTATCTTAAAATAAAAATACAAAAAAAGAAAATTGAAACCTGCAAAGTTAAATTTGATGTCTTTGGGTATCATTTATCTGAAACTCACCAAACGGTATCCAGTAATAGCAGTGTTTCATATAAATTTTACCTTGATATATAAGTTATAACAAATATATTCCAAATCACATCAAAATCCTTGGAACTGTATCATTATGGCCAGTATGTGAATTATTGCACAAATTTTGTAATACTCCAGTAAGATGGTCATTGACTAATTTTTTATGCTTGTACCTGAGCTACAGCTGCTCCCACAAACTAGGAATAACATGCTCAGACATAAATTTCTTCATCCCAACCTGCTCTACTACCAAACCACCATGTGAACCTGCTTAGATTGCCTTTGTTGCTGGTTTCTGAGCTTCTGCAGACCCAAATCTTAGTAGTCCAAGCAATGGAGGTATGCATCCTTCTAGCAACAATTTCACCTTTAAGTCTCTCATGACACAAAATCCCTAAGGTTGAAGTTGCATTGACCTTTGCAACTGTAGTTCCAGAATTGAGAAGTATAACGAGCAGAAGTATTTCTTGTGAATTAGAACCTATTGCATTTTTCACATCCTTTCTAGACTTAGCAAGATCCAACAGTCCTTTTGTTGCAAGCTATTCGAGATTGATGTGGATGTGTTTACTTGGAAATGCTCAATAAATTGAGCCATAGTTATCCATGTACCATTTGAATCTTCCATCCCTGCTATTACATTCATGTCTCTGGAAAACGATTAATCTTAAAATAAATATACAGAAAAGGAAAATTGAAACCTGCAAAATAAGAGCAGTATTTCCTATAAAAATTTCCCCTGATAGATGAATTATAAAAAATATGTTCCAAATCACTCAACATCTTTAGAACTGCATCATTATACCCAATGTGTGAATTATTGCCCAAACTTTGTAATGCTCCAGCAAGATGGTCATTGACCACTTTTTTGTGCTTATACCTGAGGTGTAGCTCCTCACACAAACTAGGTATAACACCCTCAGTCCTAAATATCTTCATCCCAACCTGCTCTGCTATCAAACCCCCATGTGATCCTGCATAATTGCCTTTGCTGTTGGTTTTGGAGCATCTGTAGACCCAGACATCAGCAACCCAAGCAAAGGTGGTATACATCTGCCTAGCAACACTTCACTATTAAGTCTTTCTAACCTTGTGAGGCATATCAAAGGCCAAAACAAAACTCTGTTTCCATTCTGGAGAAATGTCATGAATTACAACCAATACATTCTCACCAACCAGATAAATCAAAGTGCAATATCATAAACTCAGAAAACTATCCCTCTAGTATTATTTTCTTCAAAGTATGAAATATTTTCATTCATCAAAAGCAGAAAACTAGCAAATAACACCACTCATATATGTATTTCTGTCTTAAAACCAAAAGCAATTATGGGAAAATAGCAACTAACCATATACGCATTCCCATCTTAATAATAAGATCATAAGATGAACAAAGCAGTATGTAGCTGAACAAAGGTCAAAAGTTTAAAAAGTTCATACAACTTACTTGGTTTGCTGTGGACGTTCATTACCAAGTGTCAATTTACAGAATGAATCGGTGCTTCATATAGAGTGCTTCAATTTATAACCACATTTTATGGTAATTGTCATGCTTCCTAGTAAACATTTTAATCAGCTGTCAGCTTTCCTCTGAAAACGAGATCAACTGGACTGGATTAATAGTTGTAGTACATGAATTGCCTCTGCTGCAACCATTGCTTGTGCTCTTCCAGATTTAGAAAATAAAGATGACTATGAATCTTTTAATAAATGTAAAGCCTGAAGAGCTGCCTCCTGAGATTTTCCAGCATTGAGTGTGCCGGCTGGGTGTGGGATGCAAACAGTGGCCATTTCACTTTACTAAAGCCTTGAAATCTTACTGAAAAGAGTTTTGATAACCTTTACAAATTCTTCATTGATGGTTGTAGTGGCCAAAACTCTTCCTCTAAAGCACCTGCAAAAGCAAAAACAGAATACTTTGTTTTATTTAATGGACAATTCCAAAAAAATTCTACCGCTCAAAACAAAAAAACTCAATGCTGCTTATAAGATATCAAATGTGCTTCTAGAATATTTAAATCTACTTAAAACCATTATCATAACAAAGAGTGTGGATAAGCACTTGCAAATTTTCATTAGCAAACAACAACCAATTTGTGCAATTAATCAAAAGAGAATTTCAGGGTCTCAAAAAGAATTTAAAGATTAAAAAGGGATCTAACAATCTTCACAAGATTGTGATTTTTATCTCTTGTATTAACAATGGAACATTCAAAACAGGAATGAAAAATGCTGAGTGAACTGTAACAAGCTGACTGCATTCTATAAACTTATGGATTCCAGGCCCACAAGAATAAATATAGTGGCACATTTATAGCTCATTCAAAATAAAAGGTGACAGTCAGTTTAAACTTGTTAAGCAAATAATCTTTTGACTTGTCAATTATACAACTAGCTTTATGCAATGCAGTGTTGTGAACCATGTAATTTTGAATTGAAATGATTTTAGGACTGAATGTCTATTTAAAGCTCCTTCCAAAAAAGTACAGACACAATTCCATAGGGGGCTACTGGTCTGATTTTGCCTGCATTGGAATACCATGAAAGATTAAAAACATTGAAACATCAATTATTCAAATCTTGAGCTTAAAATCCAAAACACCTTTTTTAATGGGAGAGAGTAGCCTCACGAAAGAAGGCCTACAAGTTTGCAGCAACTGCTCACTGCTCAGTTTTTTTAGGGAAAATATTTACCAATGTTTGCTTCCATGTAGTTGATTTTCCCTGAGAAATTTGCTACAGGTCATCTAGGACACAGTACTGAAAAATGTAACAAGGGGCTGGAATTTTCTTTTGCCAGAGATCATTCTACTGTAAGTTTCTCATAAATGTTCTCACAGTCACCAGCTAAGAAAGTTATGGCAAAGCCTATCCATGGGTCCATGGCCCTATTATGAAGCCAAATGTCGCAGTGCAAATCACCATATATAGTCTTTTCAATTGATATGGGTGTGTTTACCTGTAAATCCTTTATAAATTGTGCTATAATTTCCAATATACCATCTAGATCTTCCATCCCTACTATTCCATTCAAGTGTCTGGAAAACAATTATAAGCAAATTATTGCACAAATTTTGTAATGCTCCAGTAAGATTGTCATTGACTAGTTTTTCATGCTTGTACCTGAGCTGCAGCTGCTCCCACAGACTAGGAATAAAACCCTGAGTCATAAATATCTTCATCCCAACCTGCTCTGCTAGCAAACGACCATGTGATCCTGCTTAGATTGCCTTCAGTGCTTGTTTCTAAGCTTCTGCAGACATAGACATTAGCAGTCCAAGCAGAGGAGGTATGCATCCTTCTAGCAACACTTCACTTGTAAGTCTTTCTCATCATAGAAAATCCCTAAGGTAAAGCTGCATTGACCTTTCCAATTGTAGTTCCAAAGTTGAGAAGTATAATGAGCAAAGGTATTGCTTGTGAATGAGAACCTATTGCATTGTCCACATCCTTTCTAGACTTAGCAAGATCCAACAGTCATTTTGTTACCAACACTTTTTCAATTGATGTGGATGTGTTTACCTGGAAATGCTCAATAAATTGAGCCATAGTTGCCTATATGCCATTTGGATCTTCCAACCTGCTATTCCATTCAAGTATCTGGAAAACAATTAATCTTTAAAAAAATATACAGAAAAAAAAATGAAACCTGCTAAGTTGAATTTGATGTCTTTGGGTATCATTCATCTCAAACTGACCAAATGGTATCCAATAATTGTAGTATTTCCTATAAAAATTTCCCCTGATAAAAAAAATTACAAAAAATATGTTCCGGATTGCATCAAGGTCTTTGGAACTGCATCTTTATGGTCAATGTGTGAACATTTTGCTATTAGAAGCACAAAATCAATCACATCCGTTAGAATCATACAAAGTTACATAACTACTAGGTAGTTGCAAAGAAAGAACTAGGTACAATACCCAAGGAGTTGATGCTGGATTCCAACTATGAATACCAAAGGTAAATGTTTTTTGAAACAGACACAATAGGTTACCAATAAAAGTAATTTAAAACTATTCATTCTCCAAAGGACATAATTCTCAGTAAGATTAAATGCAATCCATGAATAAGGTTACAAACTTACACATAAGTCCAAAGTCCTGAAATAGAAAATAGTTGAAAAAGTCACATATTGCCTAAGACGATTGAATTCTAATATAAAAAAATTTGAACAGAATGGGTCATGTAGCTGCAGACTTAAAGCTAATTTAGCACGTCTTTATACAAGCTTAGCTTAAAAATTTGAAAGAACCCTAAATTTACTTGGGACAAAGAGAGGTTATCAAGAAAGAAATGTTTGCAATATACTCATTCCTTATGAAGCATGTGGAATGGAAGCACAAGGATATCGAAAAGCCATTGTATATAGCAGAAACAGATTAATATAACTGCACTTCATAAGTTCACTGAAATCATGGTTTAATGAAAAAACAATTGTCCTAAAATCAACTTACCAGCACTTTCATTGGCATGAGCACAATAACGATGCTACAGAATATAAAGAATGGAACTCAAGTTTCAAGAGATCTTATAATAAAGAATTCAGAGATGCCTTGTCCTAGTGAGTAGTGGTGAACGTGATATTCGTACTTCAAAATGTGGAGATTTTAGAGTCTTTATTGATGAATGAGATCTTTACTGTTTTCCAGACAAATCTGCTGAAAATGCATGGATAAAAAATTTATGCAATAAGAAAAACTTAAAAAGGATTCCAGTTCTCACCCATATACTGTAAAGCTTACCTGCAACTGAAAATGAATAAGTGAAACATGTAAGATGTAGAGCATTTGTATCAAGACGGTTGGTGTAATTCATATATTTAAAGGATAAATACAGATTAGAATTCATAATCTTATGGTCCAGAAAACTGTCTGCATCGAAAGAATGAGCTCATTGACAAACACATCAAAGGATTGTAAATATTCTTATAGAGATATTACAAGATATGCTTAGGTATTTACAATAAGAATGGGCAGGATTGGCAAACTTAGGTGTACTTAAATGACCCTGAGATAATATCAGTGAAAATTCAAGTGTAAAAGGCCAATTCCAACTTTTCAGAAGGCAGATTTTTCATAACAGTGGTTGCTAATTTACTGTCTACAGTGCTGTGATGGGACCAAACTCACTGATATAATGCATGCAGAAGAAAACTAAGCCGTTATTCAAGTACAAACATAATAGAAGGTAAGACTTTAAAATAATGGTTTAGACCAAATAGTTAATAGGGGGCAATTTCTGACGAAAAAATGTGTTTAGTCCTCATGTAGAAATATAGATCCTAAACACAACTTAGTACTAATGCAGAAATGTAGATCTCAAAAAATAACATATTAATACCATCAGAATCACCTACAGTTCATCTTTCCATTGATAAAACTTAGCGTCTTATTAGATTTTTCTAAAATGAAAGAAAGAAAGAAATTATACTAACATCCACAAATGATCAAGAGAAGGTCGATGAGACTGAGAAGTAAATTTAGTTGCAATAAACAAGTATATTAGAGTGAGAAGACCTTAAATTATGAACATTAAATTCTAAGAACTAAGAACGAGAAATAGTTCACTTGAGATAGAAAGGGGTGGATACTAAGGAAGCGATCCCATGGAAGGGACTTGGGATCCTATTTTTACTTTGAAGGCAGTCCCATGGAGTTAAAAAATGCAGCTACAGGATTAAAATAAATATTTTCCCTTAAAATAGGAGGTTCACATTTATAGCTGCAAATTTTTAGAGGGTAGTGTATAGCTGCAAATTTTTAGAGGGTAGTGGTAATGGGGGCTGAAAGTTTCCTTCACCAACTTAGGGACTTTTATGTTTATGTGGCAGCTTGCATTCCATTTTTTTTGTTTTCCTAGTATTATTCAGTTGCTACAATTTCTCATCGAGGCATCTTCTTTCTCACTTGAAACTTTTTAACAGGGAGAATTTAAAAATCCAAGGGACCCCTTGCTTTAAAATAGGCTCCTAATTTTTGTCAGCAACTCTCGCTTAGAAATTTTAGCGAACATGCAACCATAGCCTAAACATCAAGTTCTTCAGGCCCCACTGTAGACACATATTTGATTGCAAATTTTAGCTTTGTCATTGTAATTTGTGTTCCACTGGAAACTTTAGATTTGTTATTTTTTATTTCATATTGTTTTATTATTAAGATGCCCACAATCACAGCCCTCCCTAGGCTCCCCTGACCATCTTCTTGTTATGAATATATGAGGCCAGCAACAGACAAATCACAAGCAGAAATGACAACTCATTTTATAGTTAAATATTTCTAAAAAACAACCTCTACAATAATACTCAAAAACAACAGGAAACTGTTTCTTATAAACAACCTCTCCGAAAATGTTAACCTGAAAGGCATGCGTCATTGAAAAATTACTGTTGGAAGACCAAGCAGATTTATTGCTCATAAACAATCCTTCTTGGCTGGATCGATTAAGTAAGCATAGTGCATTTAAATATAAATCTGATCTGTACCCACTGGGGCTATTTATCATGTTTTGCACCTATAGCGATAGACTTTGCTAAAACCTCCACGCCTTACTTTTGATGCCTTTTTTTGTTTCCTACTGTTTATATTTTAGAAACCCATATTAGGAATATTTCCCATATAGGCCTTAAACAGTTTACATGTATAAGGAAACACAAAATTATTTCCTGTGCTTCCCTGTTCTTTTGTTTCTTTGACATTATGGTTCACTACAGAATTCATGTTTTCATCCGTGATGTTTTATTCTTTAGATAACCAAATTGAAACAGTATTCCTACCCACTCTGTTCTTCTAAAATATTGTAACAGAAAATCTCCAAATCACTGAAAGAGAAGAAAAGAAGCATGCATACCTTCGAACTTGTCCGCAAAGATGATGCACTGGTCATGAAACAAAAGTAGCGGGAGCAGCTTATAATTATGATTATCGGCCAAATTCATTATCAGAATTTTTTTTATATGTTTTCATCCGTGCTGTTTTATTCTTTAGATACCCAAATTGCAACAGTATTCCTACCCACTCTGTTCTTCTAAAATCTTGTAACGGAAAATCTCCAACTCATTGAAAGAGAAGAAAAGAAGCATGCATACCTTCGAACTTGTCCGCAAAGACGATGCACCGGTCATGAAACAAAAGTAGCGGAAGCAGCTTATAATTATGATTATCGGCCAAATTCATTATCAGAAAATTCTTTATATGTTTTCATCCGTCGTGTCTTATTCTTTAGATACCCAAATTGAAACAGTATTCCTACCCACTCTGTTCTTCTAAAATCTTGTAACAGAAAAGCTCCAAATCATTGAAAGAGAAGAAAAGAAGCATGCATACCTTCGAAGTTGTCCGCAGAGATGATGCACCAGTCATGAAACAAAAGTAGCGGAAGCAGCTTATAATTATGATTACAGGCCAAATTCATTATCAGAAAATTCTTTATATGTTTTCATCCGTGTTGTTTTGTTCTTTAGATACCCAAATTGGAAGTCATCCAACCCACTCTGTTCTTCTAAAATCTTGTAACAGAAAATCTCCAAATCATTGAAAGAGAGAAAAAGAAACATACCTTTAAATTCGTCTACAGAGATGATGCACCGGCCATGAAACAAAATATAAGAAAAATAGCAAGAGCAGCTCATAATTATGATTATGAGCCACCCCTTATAAAACAATCGGGAAACAGTGCATGTAAACGGCTAAAATTGGCTTCCGATCTTTATGGCTTTTTCACTCCGTCTATAACTAACTTCACGACACGTGTACATTGCGCGGCAAATATTTAGATCGTTATTTTGCTTTTCGGGAATCATACCGTTGAAATCTGAAGAATTTCAATTTCAATTTTAGTAATAAATATTGGACTATATATATATATATATTTTAAATTATTTAATAGATTGTTTATATTCTTTAATATAAACTTCTAATCTTTTATTTTTTAAATCTAAATTTATCATTAGATTTTTTAAAAGAATTCTAAATTCTTTAATGGAAATTTCTATTTTAAACTCTCTTTTTTTAATTAGTCTATAGACTACATATAATGTGAGATTTTTGAGCCTAAAACAAGTCTCACACCTACAAATCATTGTTGAGTCGTGAAAAACAAGTAATGGTAAGTCAATTGTCGTTTAATGCCTCCAAAATATCATATAAAAGCCTCCAAAGTCTCACTTATCACATAAAAGCCACATAAATATTGATTTGACAACTAGAACATTCTATTTCCATGTTTTTTTAAAATTTGAGGCAACTTTTTTTTTTCATTTTTATTGTTTTATGTTTTAAATTTGTATGCAAATATTTCATAATCAAATAATACTTAATTTTTTTAAGCAAAAAAACTAGATTTGTTTAAGTTTATTTCATTCCATTATTTAGCACTTATTAATTGTTTAATCTTAACATATTGACATACATATAGTTTTCTATCAACACCTTAGGTACAAGTGCTAGTTTATAATTTTATAAAAAAAAATATAAATACTTTTGAATTTTTGCTTATAATAATTTGTATAAATATTTATAATATAATTTTTATGATGGTTTTTATTAGTCTTCATTAATATTTATTTTATCATCATAGTGAATATTGGTTACATTTATTTATCATTTAAATTAAATAATTCTTATAATTTAATTTAAATGAGTTAATTTCCTTCTTTATTTAATAAATAAAAATGAGTCTCTTCTCATTATCCATCAAATATTTATATAAAATAAAATAAATAAATTTCATCTAATATTATCATGTTATCCATTAAATAAATAATAAAATCTTCAAAATCCACCTCATTCAATTAATTAATCAATTAAAAATTAGTTAGCTCATTTGTTTAATTAGTTCACCCAATCAATCTAATCAGCCATGTCCTTCATGCAATCACTTGACTTCATGCACTTAATCAACTCACTCATCTATTCTCTATGCAATCAATTAACTGCTAACTCATTCATCAAATTTAGTTATTGCACCTTGTTGTGCAATGGGTACGTCGAAGAGGTGTGAAAGGTCGATTAAGAGAAATTTTGGTCTATTTTTTGCATACATTTGTGTAGTACATGAGTTCAATTGGTAGGAAATTTATCAAATGATGATGTTTGTGCAACAAAGGTTTCAATGGAGAAGTGGTAGCTTCAAATCAACTATGTATCCACTTGCAAGGATCCAAACACAACTAAAAAAACCTTTGAATCATGAAGATAATTAGATTCCATTACCGATAGGCTCATGATATGTTTATAATAGGGATAGAGGGAGAGACAGGGATAGAAAGAGGGAGAGAAAGAGGGGGGAAGAGCAAGAGAGAGAGGGGCAAGGAGATAGAGATAGAGAGGAAGATAGAGATAGAGACAAAGATAATGATGAAAAAGGAGAGGGAAAGGGATATGAAGAGGGAGATAAAGATAGAGACAGAAATGGAGATGGAGAAGAAAAAGGAGAGGGATATAGAGGAGAGGGAGAAATAAAGAGAGAGAGGAGAGAGGGATAGACAAAGATGGAAGAGAATGGAGAGGAAGATATATATATATAGAGAGAGAGAGAGGGGGGGGAGCTATAGTGGTAGAGAGATGGAGAAATAGCAAGATAGAGACAAGGGGGAGATGGAAGAAGAAATATGGAGAGATAAAGATAGAGAGGCAAAGAGATAAAGATATAGAGGTCTAGGAAGGAGAGGGATAGAGATGGAGAGAGATGGATGGATAGAGAGGGAGACATGTCTAGAGATAGAGGTGGGGAGAGGAAGATAAAGGTAAAGATGAAGATAGATCAAGAGAGGAAGATGGAGACAAGTAGATAGAAAGATATAGATAGAACTAGAGGGGTGAAGCCACAATAGTGGTTTACAATTGAAGTGAGGAAGGAAAACTCACAGAAAATGAATGCATGGCAAAAAATTTGATTTTAGGGGTTCGTACGAACATACTGGTTCGATCGAACCCATTAGGGGTTCACTAGAACCTGGGTTCGGGCGAACCCTTTTAATGCTTTCCCGCCAAATATGAAAACAAAATCCCTTGTAAAAGGGGGGTTTGAATGAACCCTGGTTCGAGCGAACCCCTGAGGGTTCGCTCGAACCCCCTTTATTGCTCATCCCTCCTTTGAGACACCAAAAAACTCTGAATTTTTACACATCGGAGCTCCGGTTGATGATGAAAATGGATCAATCTTCACAAACCCAATTGGAATCGGGTAGTCCTCGAAACAAGCTATCCAACGAATATAATCTTAATATGTTTTGGTTTTATTATGTATTTTTTTTTTAGTTTTATTAAACATAGGTTTTTCATCGAAAATGAAGGTCTATGTTCTGCACATGTGGAAAAATAGAAGATTATCAAAAAAAAAATAAAATAAAAATGAGTGCACTAGATATTGAAGTCTTTGATCCAACCAAAAAAAAATTGAATTTCGATATATACAAAAAAAGTTATGTTATACGGTCGCGCTATGTCTGAATTGTAATTGGTTTGACTTTGAAACTTGATTAAAAAAAATATTCAATAAAACTATCTAACCAAGTGGAAGCACTAGATATCAGAGTTACGAATCTAAATTCGAAAGAATTATAATTTACCCTTCATGGAAAAAAAGTTATGCTATACGGTCTGCGTCACTTTTTAAAAATGTTATTTTTTGAAAAAAAACCAGTTTTCGTGGGAGATGGAAAAAGAAGTGTAAAATGATTCCAAAAATTTTGAAAAAAATATTTTTAGAATCTACAGAAAAAATGTGATGAGACTCTAGTTTACATTATCTTCAATTTTTTTACGGTTTAACCGCTATAACTGCCCGAATGTGAATATTTAGTAAAATAATAATTTCAGTGTCCAGTTTGGCCAAAAATTGTAAACCACTATTGTGGGATCACCCAGATGCAGAGATAAGAATAGAGAGAGATCTTAGAGATAGTGATGAAGAGATATAAATCTATAAAAAAGGAAGAAGAAGAGGGATATGAAGATGAAGAGATGGAGATATATAAAGGAAGAGGGAGAGGGAGATAGAGATATAGAGGAAGAGGGAGAGGGATAGATGGAGAGATATATAGATGGTGAGATATAGTGATAGAGAAATTGATGCAAGAGCAGCTGGGTTCACTAGCGATCAGCATCACCAAAAAAAATTCTAGTTTGGTTTTGTTGTTTTATTCTCGCTTTCTTTTCTCCTTGAGCAACTTCATTTGAATTGGTGGTTACAAACATCATAAGTTTGAGTGCTCATTGTATGTATCTTCATGAGCTTGTATATATACTTTTGATTATTGATCAGTTTCCCATGTGAATAAATGATATATGATTTGTATAAGCTATGCAAATAATTATTTGAATTTTATGAGGATGTGAAAATGGGAAAGGATGGTTAAAGATTATAGAAGATAAAAAAGAAAATAAGGGAAGTTGAAGCAGTTATGAAAAGAATGCGAAGAGGCATCACTAGAAAAAAAATGGAATAATAAAATACAGATTTTTGAATGAAGGAGGTGCACCTGGGTGAAGGGAGAAGTCGTTGCAATTGGAAGAAGGAGGCGCCAATGAAGACCATGCAAATGCAGAGGAAAATATTGAAGTGCCAGCAAAGGACGACATAAAATTTAAGTAAATGTTGATAGTGAGAATATGTTGAAATTGCAAGCTGTATGAATAGGAGAGGCCGCGCCAAGTCATGGTGTATATGTTAATGCAAAGAAGGAAGGAGACTGTCGAGGAGCCGCATAGGAAGTCAAGAGAGCTACGCTAATCATGATGGTAATAGATTTATTTTGTTTTTACAAATGAGAACTACAGTTTAAGAATTGATTTGTAGAAGAGTCGGGATTGGTTAAAGCCAACGCTAGAAGGCAGATTAGAATATGGGAGTTGTGTGTAGGGATGGAAGGGAGGTTAGCGGCATTAAATTGGGAGCTAAATGAAGAGAAGGCCACATGATCTAACTTGTAGTGTTATAGGTTATGTGAAGCAAAGATTGTAGAAGTATGGGGGGCCGACATGTAAGAAGGCGACAAGTTCTCATTAATGTGTGGGTATAGCATAAAAATCCAAGTTAGAAGTATCTGAAGTTGTCAAGTTATGAGAAGATGATTTTGTAAACAAAATGGAGATAATAGTTTTGAACATTCGGAGGGGGTGTGCGTTGGAATGCTGTGAACCAGTTGAGAGGTGGATACATCAACGAGATAGAGTAGAGGCAAGTCAACAGTGAGATCGTGAAGAAGGTAGATGAAGAAAAGTTGAAGAATACAGACAGTGGTAGAGTTGCTCAGGAATTGCAGTTGTAATTGTTAATTTTCATGAAATTGAAATAAAGATATTTGATTGTTTTCAAAGTTGAGTTTATTGCTGAGTGTAATCATGATTGATTCAAAACGACACAAGCATTTGTCGATTTGGGGGTTATTCATTTTCCAAGTCTAATGTAATGTGAATATTGAAATTTGTGAATTTTGAAATTTGGTTGAGAAATGAGGAGTTTGTGTTTTCTTCTTTATCAGAAATAGAGATATAAGAAGAAATAGAGAGATAGGGAGGGAGACAGAGATTGCGAGATAGACAAACAAAGAGAAGTAGCTATAGACAAATAGAGATGGGGAGAGGGAGAGAGAACGAGGAAGATATAGATATATGGGAAGATAAAGAGATAGATACAAGTAATAGAGAGATGGGAGAGAGATAGAGAAAGGGAGGAGAGATGGAGAGATAGGGAGATAGGGAGGGAGAAATAAGGATTATATGTGTGTGTGAGAGTGAAAGAGATATAGAGATAGAGATAGGGATGGAAAAATATGGAGTGTGTGTGTATGAGGAGAGAGAGATAGAGAGGGAGAGAGATATATAAATAAAAGATGGAGAGGGAGAGAGGGAGAGATAAAGAGATGGATATAGTGGGAAAGATAGAGGGGGAAGAGAGAGATATGCAAGGAGAAGTAAGGAGTTAGAGATGGAGGGGATACATAGAAAGGAAGATAGAGATAGAGATGTATATGAATATGGAGATGGATCAGATCTTTTACATATTTTGTATACACATTTCATAGTGAACATGGCTTCTAGGGGCATTGTAATATGTTCCAACAAAGGTATAAATGGAGAAGTGATAGCTTCAAATAAACTATGCATCCACTTGTATGGATCCAAACATGACCAAAATAAAAAATTTGAATCAAGAAGATAATCAGGCCCCATTGTAATAGGCTCATGTTATGTTTGCAATAGGGAGAGAGAGAGAGAGAGAGAGAGAGAGAGAGAGAGGTAGGGATAGAAAGAGGGAGAGAGAGAGGAGGAAAGAGTGAGGGAGAGAGAGAGAGGGATAAGGAGATAGAGAGGAAGATAGAGACGGAGATGGAGAGGAACATTTATTTTAAAAGAAAAATTATCCTCAAAGCCCATTGTCCATTAATTAACAAAAATACATTGTTGAGCATCGAGATTTGTTGCATGATGAAGTGGCACTCAATGATCTTTGAGAGGACAATAAACCCCATTTGTATGTAATAATGTTTTTCTATATTTTTTCATAAAGAGACCTTTAAAAAAAATATCTTGACTCCACTTTTATATGGTAGGGCATTGGAAGTTATCTTTTCAAGTGGGCCTAGTCTATCTTTTAGACCCATGAATAATTTATGTCTATCTTTTTTAAAATTAGTTGTATTTAAATAGTGAGAATGATGATTTGTTTTGTATTGTAGCATTTATCAAAGTTTCATAATATTATAATCTAACATCCAAAATAAAATTTCTTATATATAGAATAAATTATATTTATCTATATACCATCATTTTCCTTTGATTAGGTATATCGATTGTTTTAATTTAGTTAAAATATTAATTTTAGAAAATAAAAATATTCAAAAATTAAATAATTAAAATCACTATGATTTAAAAATAACTATAATTTAAAAAGGCATGCAAGAGGGTGTCGATATTTGATCTCAAAATTGTTTAATTTTTTAAATAGTGATTTTATCTCTTCATCACCCTAGAGAAGTCATCATTTATATCTTGATCCTCTACATGTTCTAGAGGATATAGATATTTGATCTCAAAATTATTTTAATTTTTAAATAGTGATTTTATCTCTTCATCACCCTAGTGAAGTTGTCATTTATATCTTGATCCTCTACATGTTCTTGCCACTACTGAATTTGACACTATTTTCTAACGGCCGTTCGTCAGTCGCTCGACAAGTCTTTGTCGGAAGAGCGACGAAATGGCGAAAATATTTCCGTCACTGTTTTTTCGTCTAACATCCGACAATGAATTAAACGTCAAACTAACGGTGAAGAATTGTCGGTTGACGACATCATGAAATACCTCGAACATTCGTCAAAATATCAACAAAACCTTTGTGTATCCACCAACGAATTATAGCAGAAATTCGTCGCTAGTTCGACGAAATGGGCAAGCAGTAGCGTCAAAACAACAGCAGACGTTTGTTGCCATTTTGACGAAATGGGCAAGGAGTAGTGTCGAAACAACACCAAACGTTCATCGAATGTGCGATGAAATATTCAAGTAGTAGCGTCGAAACAACACCAAGAGTTTGTCGACTTTGTGACGAAATTAGCAAGGAGTAGTGTCGGAAGAACACCGAAAGTTCACCGCAAGTGCGACGAAATGGGTGAGGAGTAGCGTGGTAGCAACACCGAAAGCTCATCGAAATTGTGACGAAATGGGCAAGGAGTTACGATGAAATCTTCATCGCAGCTATAGCAACTTCTCGAGCCTTTCTATTGATTCGTCGGTGGTTTTCCTCGAAATTGCGATGAAGCAGCAATTTTAAAAAAAAAAAAATTTGTGAAAATGTACCATTGCAGAGACTGGCGACTGATCATACATACAAACTACATATTGGTTTGATGCTTCAAACGATGCATTTCTTATATTGAAAAGTGCATTACCTTATTGAGCTTCTCTTTGTTTCAAGAATAGTTTAATATTCTCTACTTAATAGGGCCAACCACGTGACGGTGGAAAGCTCATTTGGCCCCTCCCCCCCTTCACATCACTCTCAATTCCCCATACCCAATCATATAACATTAATCATTCATTCACCCATTAATAACATATAACATTCATTCATTCATCCATTAATAACATATAATATCATTCATCCATTAATAATATATAACATTCATTCATTAACATATAAAATTCATTAATTAATATATTCACATTCATTCATTAACATATAATATTCATTCTTTTAGTTTTTACATATTATCAAAAATATGGTTGTCATGATATGATTACAATCACTTCTTTTTTTGTTTCTTTTTGAAAGCTACATAAAGGTGAAGTGGAGTATCGTTTTCTAAATCAATATATGTCCCCCCTTTAGTTGTTTTGCCTTCTGCTTGT